>VYZU01083044.1:0-40408 GCA_013401355.1 Ceyx cyanopectus | reverse complement strand
CTGATTAAAGGGTTGTGGCTGCTTGTCCTGAAAAGTTACTTTTCTACTTCCAGTCTTCTATTTTAATCTGTTTAGCTCTAGACTACAAACAGATTATGATCCAAGATAATTTCCATTAGTAGTAGGATTTTTTCCTACTAATAGTATTAATGCTGATAGTATTACAGTATCAGTATCAGCTTTTCTTGTCACATGAGGTGTCTCTGACCATAGTCCTTGTAGCACTTACAGTCCTTCTTTAATAAGAAGGTATCTCTTCCCATAAGTAAGTAGAGTCATTTGTAAGCTACCTTAGCCTTGTTTACTTACTGTCAGGCATGTGGTAGTAGTTATGGCTCTGTAGACTGAATTTAAACATGTACCTATAGTTTTACTTTGGCCATGGAAGACACTGAGAGATGAACTGATGGAAGTAGGGAAACAAAGTGGTTTCCTAGTTGGAGACAATTTTCTGTAATCCCTTTCCTGTACTGTATGGCACACTCTTTGCCTTCTACTCTTTATTCTTATTTCTTCTTTCAGTGTGCTGGTCTGAAGAAGGGTGGCCTTAGGAAATAGTCTGAAGAGTATCACAGTAATCTGCTTTTTATTTAAGACTGCAATATCTGTGCATGCACAACACATTCAGAAAACCCTGGCAGAAGGCAGTGAGTAGAACTGTATGAAAGCAGTCAGCAGGATACAAAGGGGATGCTGAGCTCATCAGTGGCTCTATATATCTTTGTTAACAATCAGGACTAATTTTATTCCTGTGCTTTCTTTGTGTTGGCGAAAGAAGAAATATCAACCGAATTCCTTGAAGTGCTGCTTTCATTTCAGTCTAGATCTATGATTCTGTGATTCTAGGAATGCCTGAAGCATTCAAAAAGGACCAGGCAAACAGCTTTGTTATCATCATGGAAAGAGAGTGAAAGCCAGTCCCCCTAGACAGAAAAGCCCTTTTAGAAGATACTTCTCTGTATCCTTGATTTTAAGCCTGTTAATTTTATTTCCTTTGTATAGACTCTGCAGTCCTTCTTATTAAGAAAAGATCTTATCTGTTTTGCTGAAATGTCATCAAATCTATATTTGAAGAAAGAAAATACATTTCAGTTCCAGGTTAGGAATAGTCTGAGTCTGTATGCATTTCAGACCCAAATTCTATAGAAAGTCTCTCACACTCTTCCTGAGAAATTGCAGACCCAGTAAATGCAAGGCTTTAGCCAAAGTCTCATGACAGCAAGTAAGACGATTTTAGCCATGTCAAATGGAAAGCAGAAATAAGCAGAGCTGGCCCAGATCACACATCAGCAAGTTATATTCTTGTGAATCGGCCTCTGTAATTGCGAATACATCTTGCATTTAAAAGGGTTGAACAGCAATCAAGAAGTGAGCTGTTGGTCTGGAAAGGAGCCAAATACCTGATGCAGTCCCAACATTCATGCTTTACTGGCCATGTTGACTACAGGGGAGGTTTGCTCTCTGGCCCTGAAAACATCAGGAGAAAAGTGTCTTAAGCGTGGGGTAGCAGAAAACTCCCAGACACTCCTCTGAAATTAATCAGATTATTTTCCCCCTAAACAAAACATTCTCACTGAGACTTTATCACACTGCTTCACATCAAAGACATGGAGTGCATAAGGCAGTGTAAGTGGACACCCATACCAGGTAGTTGCTGACAAATCCCATGTATTTCAAGACAAATCACCAGTCTACCCTGAGAGTTTTTCAAAGTTGTATATGTGGAAAAACTGGAATAAGAATGAATCAAGCTGAAGTCCCAGTGTAAAATATGTATGATTTGTACATATGATATATGTATATCCCACAACTTCTGTAGAAGTAATTCCATTTTGAGCTTGGATATACCTTCCAGCAAAATCACAGAGGTGAATTAGGACTCTGTGTGCTGAATCCAGTTACTTTTTCTGGAAGAAGTGTCCTATATCAGGTAAGAATATTTTATTTTAAGGATCTGTTGGGCACATAGATCATCTGTTGAGTAGATCAATTCTGGCAAGTCCATTGCAACAAAGCACAGATTTTCCTATTTTTCTGTGCTTGGGGCCATATTACAAAAATAAAAACAAAAAAAACCCACCACAGTAGTGGAGGGTTTTATCCTTTTATTTCCAGTCCAACTTGGCAGTCAGCTGTGCTCATTTTACAGACAGAAGTCCTCTGAGTCTTGCAAATTAAGTAACCAAGGTGAGTCTGAGTGTCTCCCTCTGGTCTCAGCTTGAACTGTCCCTTCTCCAGATCTCCTCACACTGATGGTTTTTGTATCCATCAGTCCCCTACCTGTGAGCTCATTTGGACTGAAGTAGAGCCAGGTATTAAGCACTTTTAGCTCTTACCCTCACTTGCTACATTAATTTATTTATGTGGCTTACAGACTTTTCTGTAGCCTAGAGAACTATAGTAATGAGTACAAAGCTAAGAAAATATTTTCTAAACTGCACTGTTGAATTTAGTCATATTTTTGTAAAGTAGTAGCTGGGAAGAAAGCTGGGAGCAAAGAAATGTCCCTGCACTGTCTGCTGCTCACTTTCTCTGTGACCAATTCCAAAATTCTCCAGCTTCAAAGGGAAAAAAAATATTGTTTGCATACTGCATTTTGCATTGCCTTTGAACACATTAGGCAGGAATTGTTCTAATAGAGCTCATAAGGATGTGGAGATTTTAATTTGGACTCTGGCCTTAAATTAAGATTATTTAATCCTGTTTCATTTCAGGTCCCCAGTTCTGTTTTTCACTTATGTAACTAGCAAGGATATCCAGCCTCTTCCTCTTGAAAACTCATGTTGCAGGTGACTTAAATGCATTCATATGACTGGTACTGAAAACCATTGTTTCTAAAGTACTGTTTTAACTACATTTTAACCATAGTACTATGGTTGAAGGCCAGTGACCTAGCATCTCTAAATTAATCTAATCTTAATCTAAATTAAACTTGTTTACCAAACAGTTCCTAGCAGTATAGTTATATTCTGCAGTATTGCAACTTCACCCACACTAACATTTGTTAAGTCTAAACTGTTGGTAAAGAATAAGCATCTAGAAACCATGATGCATAAATACATAAATAATCCAGTTCCTGACCATTTCAAAGACAGATGCCAACCACTTGCCTCAATCTATGTAGACAACATCAGATGGAATGCCAAAGGGAATTTGTGTACTCCCAGTGCCAGTATGAATTTTGAGAAAGCATCTTTAATACATTAAAGGATAATATATTTTGTATCCCACTCCATGCTGGTCCTTCTGCACTGACAGTAACCTTGGTTATTCGCAGAATAAAAAGATGTGAAATGTTAAGAGGTGATAAAACAAACCTAGATTTCCAAAACCTATATAATGACTTGGATGTATCAAATCTAGTGTGTCTCTAGATAAAATACAGGACTAGCCTGTACAGGAAGGATTGAATTGTAGACTCCTAGTCTTACAGAGTCCAATCAATCCCAGTATTTACATGACAATATTCTGCTTCATCACTTGCTCAGGCTCCATCAACAAAAGATATTAAAAACCCCATCTTGGTCAATTGGCAGGAGGTTTGCAGGCGTCTGACCAGACAGACTTTGAGCTCCTGTTTCTCTGGATGTTTTCTGGAATGCCCCTGTGTGATTTAAAGACTCTTCCAAGCCATGACTGCTCAGCTCTCAACTGCATTTTTTCCCCTATGTGACTGGGTAACTCTTAAGCTTTCCCTTCTTTGCATCAAACTGTGTGAGTTCAAGGTGTATATTATTGCTTAAAGCAGCTCTAATTACTAAAGACAAAGGAATTGGTTAGAGCTGGGGGACAGACTTTTGGGAAAGGGTTCTGTGTCCCTTTCTGATAATTGCTCCCTGGGCAACAGTGGACAAACCAAGCAAATAAATTGTCTATGACTCCATTTCTCTTTCTCTACAGCTGCAATAAGGACAGCTCTGCAGTGTTAGACTATTTTGCTGTAAGAGAGGTTCCACAGATGAAGAAAGCACTATAAAGTGTTGTATTATTACCATGACTCATTCAAAGAGCAGGAAAACTCTTTTGTAAAACTTATCTATTTTTTGCAATAATATGAAGGAAGAAATAATAGTAAATTCTGCTGGTAGGAAATCTTTCTGAATCTTTGCTTTCACATGTGTGTTTTTTTTTTAACAAAATAGTTTGACTTTTATAAATTTGTAGGGGTTTATTTCACAATGTTCTGCCAGAGAAAAAGGGTAAAGCACAGAGTAAAGCAGGATGGCATGGTGCTATTAGCCCAGCTGCTCTCTGCTTTTTTCTGGCCTGCAGGAGGATCCTGTTGCTGCAGGAACATGCACCAGAATCAAGCCCAGTTCTTAGACCACCTAGAAACTGGTCTTTTCAGGGGCACCCAAAGTGTTTTAGGGCCATTCTAGGAAAAGTCTCTGCATGTAGTACATCAAAGAGACCATGTGCACTGGAAAAAAAATCTCACTGTAACCTTGAAAACTAAAAGAGGCCTCAAGATAAAGCAGAGAGAGATTCTTTGAGGACCATCTTCCCACTAGATGGCAACCAGGAGTACTCCCAAATGGGGGAGGGCCTGCCAATGCTGACTGGAGGACAGTGTCGCTTTAACAGCAGTTAAAGTTCCTATAACCCCACCTGAGTTAAAGGGAGGGGTGTTTTAATATTTATTATCTTGTTATATCCCTCCCTTTGCTGGAAGACAGCAGATTATTTAATGAATACTAATCTGAGTCATCTTGATTTAGTCCTTCTCTGAAGGTGGGGTCTGATGCTCAATCCACTATTATAGTTCAGAGACTGCTGAAAGAAAGGAGGAGATTTCACCTTGGAGCAATGTCCTCAGTTTAGCACAGCAAGAGCCATTTGGGTGGTTTGTTGATTGCTTGTCAGATTATTTTTTAAACATTATTTATTCCTGTAAAGTCTATTCTGTTGGCAAAATAAAGAATTATGCAGCTGCATGTCCTTAGGTGTGAAGCAAGGATATCAAAATCCAATCACTTCAGCTTTCAGAACAGAGGGATCTTTTTTAGAGTCTTCATTTTGCCAGTACCAGAAAGATTATGATACTCAAGAATTTCTCCAGTAAACTGGCTTGCCTTTCACAATGCAGAAGACATAAATAATGCCTATACTTTCCAAGTTAATTTAAGTTGGATTTGGTATGCCAACAGTTTAAAACTCACTCCAGAATTGAATCAATCTTTATTCAGCTTTGGAATGTGCTAAATTGTTCAGATATTCTAAAACTCTTCTTCCTTAAGGCTTCTGAGTGAAATTCTACATTTATTTAATAAAGCAGCCAGAATTTACTACACCAGTAGTGGTAAGCACTTTTTACTTTCCTCAAGGTAGATTAGAGTTGACTGTATACTTTTTTTTTGCTACAACTGCACAAGTTTACAAGTCACAATTGAATTACCAAACTGAGGAAAAGAAAGATTATTCCTGTGGGTGCAATGCAGGTTGCAGACTTGTTTTATTTTAAAGAAGGGTTTAAAGAACTAGCAATAAATGTAATCAACTGCAGCTAGAAAATGATGCTGACTTATTACTTCGTGGGGACCCGAAGGGGCATCATGAAAACCAAATTCCTTAGCTGAGCTTTCCAGAAGAAAATAGAAAAAGTCTAACAATGTCTTTTGAACACCTTGAACTCAGATTTACTATGGAGGAAACAACTAAGCTTATAGCATCCCTGGTTTGCCCGTGACATTTCACAGTTCTACATGGCTTAAACAGTTAATGAGTTATTTACTATTTAAACGATATGTGAGGACATTTCTATTGACAGAGAAGGGACTGTTTCTATTGACAGCCACAGCAGGGGAAGGCAGACAGCTTCCTCACCTCCAGCACAGACCTGTGCAAAGCAAATGTTCTAATAGCTGAGACGAGCACCAGGAAAGGCTGTAGCTTTATTTCATATCACACTGGAGTGAATGTTCTACTAATCTGGATGGACATTAATACTCTGAAGACTTTTTCCCTTGTTACCTAACACTAAATATCAGTGGCTTTATGGATACTTTTTTGTTCTGGAAGACACAAACTCAGGGCAAGGCAGAAGCTTTGACCTGTCGCTTCCATATTTCAGTTGGGTGGCCCTAACTTTAGGCAATATCATTATGTTTCAAGAGGTAGAGGTGCTTTTCAAAAGGCTATTTTGAATTTTAATTTTGCAAGTTTTACAAGTGGTGGTGCACCTAAGCATTGGTTGAGTTTTTTTCCTGCATCTAAAGGCAAATAATACTGTGAGCCATCAGTTTGATTCTCTATAAAATGTACTTGCTACACTTTGTCCAGCTTTACTGAGCAGTCTTCCATCTTGAAACCCTTACACTAGAAAAATTTGCTCAGAAAAAATTGTCATCTTGGGGTGAGTTTTTTACAAATCACCAGAGTTTAGAAATGCTCACCATTGTTATCTAGCATGTCACCGTTGAGGGAAACCCCATTTAAGCCAACTCTGCATTAGCCAGGACTGACACTGACAAGCACAAAAATCCTCAGCCTTTTCCAGCAAAGGTATGTGCATAATATTCAATATAACTTACTTAAAATAAACTGGGGATTTGGATTGCAGCCTGAAAGTCAGAATTTTAAACTCCACAGTTTCTGTTTCTAACATTGTTATTCAATCAAAGTTATATCCCCTCAACTGGGGACCTGAAGAAAAGTGTCTTCCATACTCATTCAGTTAAATAATTCCTGTAAAAAAAATACATGACAGATGAACCATGTCCAGTGAATCGTTGTTTACAACAAACTAAACCTAGACTGTCTTAGCTAATCTGTCCTGAACTCAAGACAACGAAGATATATGTCTTGGATTTCTCCTCTTCAGAAGTCTTTATTGTTTTTTTTAGGAATCCATTCAAATAGCCCACAAAACTTGAAACATGCTGCCACTGCAGAATTCATTTCTCTGATACAGCAGTGATAGTCCTTGATATTCCTGAGAATTAGGTACTCATTCTGCTTTTCATTATTTGGATCACGGTTTTGCTTTCTAGGAATGGACCAGAGCTTATTTCTCCCAAAGAAATGAGGTGTCTTTAAACGTGTTACATGTACATGAGTTTATCTTCTACTGTTCTAGCTACAAATCTGCATTTCATTGAGTAGTTCCACCTATAGACTGATGACTGCAACTGCTCTGTATAATTCCTGCAGTTGCTGAATGCCTTCTCAGGCAGTTCATTACTGTCTTTCTTCAGTGCCCATGGAGGCTTTGAGTTGTCTTACCTTATTCACAGTTTAGGGTCAGGCAGCCCCTTAGACCTATAACAGATGTTCTCTGTTAACCCCCCTCCCTCCATAAAGGGGAAGAGAACGGGAATAAGGGAGAGAGACTCTTTAGATAGAAAATTAAAATAGAACAGCTGTAATTAAGTAATAATAATAATAATGATAGATAGATAGATAGATAGATAGATAGATAGATAGATAGATAGATAGATAGAATATATACAAATATATAGAGAAACCAGTATTGATCTCAACGTCGTGTCATCCCCCTCATGTCGATTACATTACTGCCACCATGGATGCTGTGAAGCAGGCACTGGGAGAGTCCCAGTCTGGGCCCAGCAGCAGATGGGAGCTGTATTCACGGGCCTGTTTGTATGCTCCTCAGAAGAAACCAGAAGAGGACCTGAGCCAAGCTGAGCCAAGCCAGCAATGTGGGCCAAGGGGAGTAAGACCCTCCTCATCCCTCAGCTTTGTACCAACTGTGATGTCTGTGTTGGTGAGTTTGGGGTCACCTGTCCTGTCCACTCTTCCCTGCAGGTGATGGTATTGGGAAAATGTTTGTTTTCTGTTAAAAAATAAATTAATTTTTTAAAAAGATACAAAAAGAATAATTTGGCAATAGAGTAATAAAAAAAAAAATCTGAACAAACTTCCAAAATTCTGTAACTTTTACCCAGATGAAATTCTGGTGACAAAAAGAATTTTAGAGCAGTCTAAATTATTTATTTTCAAATATCCATTTCCAAAGTTGAAACATTTAATTTCTATTTTAATTCTTTCCTTTTCTATTTGAACTAATGTGATCTTTCACATAGAGTCTAAAATTAAATACAAAAACTTTTTGATACAAAACAAATGTCTCCTTTTATTTGCAAGAAAAAATAACCCATTCCTTCTAATGCATCTGCTTTTTGCAAACATTAATTGAATTCAAACAGCGTTTCGTGGTAAGGAACCATTTCAATTGAAATTTTGCAATATTTGTTTAGGTCAGAACTTTTGTAAGGCCAGGCAGGTCTGCCAGGCTGAGGCTCTGGAGGAGCCACATAGAGCCCTGTTGGTCCAAGAGGCATGGCAGTGACCTCTCGTGAGGATGCAGCTACTTGGCAGCAGCAGTACCAGCATCCACCAGTCGGGTGATGCTGCCCAGTGGCTGCTGCTGCTGTACAGTGGGAAGAGCTGCTGTAATGAGTTGTACTGTTGTGCTGAGCTTCTGAGCTGGTTTACGGGTATGTGGGATAGATGCCAGAATCAATTTTGCTCCTTTATGTTTAGTTTTGTAACAGAGCACAGATGTATCTTTATTTTCATTTGCTTCACTAGTTAATTGCATGCCTTCAATTTAAGAAAAATTTAGCCTTGCTATATACTTAGAAGAACTTTTTCTTACATTTATTTTCAGACTGTGTTAATTTTAAAGATTGCCTTTGTTTGGGAATCCCATATGTTCACTGTAAATAGACCTTCATTTGCAAAGAAAGGAATAAAATAAAACCCCAAACATTGATTTTTAAATTGAGCAAAACTCCAGGCCAGCTAACAGTATGTCTGATAAAACCACTCTAAGGCTTCTCCAGAGGCACCCAACACTTGGATCAATGCAGACACTCCAGGTCTTGTCCCCTCTGCAGAGCTTTGGTGACTCTGCCCAGGTGCCATGGAGAAGCAACCCTTTCAGCACTGGGACCCTACAGCACATTTAAATGTCCTCATGATGAGAACAGGGTATAGTTTTTGCCTTTGTCAGCAGTAATTCAGAAATCTCCATACTCTCAGCTTATTTTCAAGTGTCAGTATTCACAGATACACACATTTGCCCTTTGCACCACAATGGCCCAGGGACACCAGCCCTGCTCTGTGGGAGAAAATCCAGGCACACGTGTAAGTACAGAGATAAAGCTGTTTTTATTTGCCAGTCTCCAGTGCTCGGCACTACACTGCTACACCCGGTTTCCTCAATCAGGTTACAATACTGTGGCCTTCACAGGATGGGTCAGTATCATGAATTGTAGGAAAGTATTATGTATATAAGCAGAACACATTTAGGCAACTCACCGAATTGGACGATTGATCAAGAATGTATTTAGGTTAAATCAAATTTGTTGTTTCCACCCCCACATACACTTGGGTTTTTTGCCCCATTTCAGATACCAGCAAAAAGCCCTCATGCGTGCCCATCCCTCTTCAGAAATTAACTTTTCTTAGCTCATTACTGATCAATTTTTTTTTTATTTTTTTTTTTACCCAGATAAGCAGAACCACAAGGCAGAAGAAAAAAAGGATATGAAAAGAACCTGTTAAAAAAGATGCAACTGGATTTTTCCCTTCCCCAACTGTGAAGATTAAAATAGTGATTGCTTCCATCAAATACCTTAGATCACATCTTTCACCAAACAGTCTATTCAAGCCACATTTCCATTATTCTCATCATCACTTACATAACAGTGACTGATTTTATCATTATTCTTTGTATTCATTTCCTTTGGTGCTATAAGGTAGGAAAGGCTTCTCCTCTTCTCACCCTATTCCTAACAGCAACAAATAACTTCAGCTCAGTGTCTAAGGCAAAGTCTTTTCTCAAAAAGGCCTTTACCTTCTGGACAGCACTAGTACAAAAAATAGGTTGTTGTGGCATGTGCCAAACAATAAATTCTGTCACTGGGGAACTTCAGTTATTTACATTGAGTCATTTGGTTAACATTGTCTTTAGAAGACAAAAAGGTTGAATATTTAAGGAGATCCTACAATATGAAGAACAACTGTAATGAACTGCTAAAGTAAAACATGTTATCAGCTTGGAAACCTTATAAAAAGAGGAGAACATATATCTGCTTTTCTGCTTCAACCCATATGCCATGTTAATGGTTCAGCTCCCTTGTTGTGATTATGACTGCTTCTTGCATTTATCTTCTCCATCTTAAAATCTGCTTGTAAAATTATTACATGTACTTCATATGTGTTCCCTTGAGGGCTTGGGAAAAAAAATAAAATAAAAATGACCACGTAGGTAGCTATATGTTAAATTCTCAGGGTGTCAAATCCAACCTGTTTCACAGTATTCATCTTTCTAGAAACAGACACCTCAATGCTGTGGAAGACGAAATGCAGCAGTGTGACACTTACTCCAGAAACATCCTTTGCTTTAAAAAAATGCCACTTATAAAAAAAAAGAATCAGCAAACTGGACAGAAACAAGTGTGAATAGTGAAAGGATTGGCAGTCTGGGTGTATGGCACTGAGCACTTCCCAAACTCTATTTTCTCAGTGGTAACACTGAGGTTGCAATACCTGTTCTGCCTTGACCTGGCCAAAGTAATTTAATGAACACTCATAAAATGTTCAAATACTTGTAGACCTTGACAAAACACACAAAAACAAATACAAAATGTTGTTTAGTAAAAAGGAAATACGTTTTCCTTCTCTATGCTTCAAAGTTAGTTTTTCCTTTTTATGTAAAGACAAAACTGCTTGTGAAATTTTCAAAGCTACCTTAGTGCCTTTCTCAAAAACACTGCTGTTACCCAGAGCTTTTGAACAGCATCTTTTCTTGTTTTCACTGTCATTTGGCATGTGTGGCCTAAACTCTGGATAGCAAATAGGGTTCAACACAACAGCTTCCTACACCAGAGACTCCAGGAGACCAGAGTATTCCTGGCTCTACCAAAAACATTCATATCACCTGAGGACAGTGTAGGTCTTTTACTTACTTTTACAATAAAATATAAATAAAACACAGACTAAAAGGAAAAAATACTGATCTCTTTTGTAAAAAGAGCACTGATATGTTATTCTCAGAAAGTAACCTTTTTCTATTGTCTTTACTACACATGAGCAAAAAATTTTCTTGCACAATCAACCTTTGTAAGCTACAGTTGACTGCAAAGAGGGCATATGTTGAAGGATTTTGTTATAGATCTTCAGCCTGTACTATAGCAGGGATAAAGGCAGAGTGGGAAATGGTACCCCCACCAAAATCTGTAACTAGCACTATTTAATTCAACAGGATCAGAAATGTGGCTCTAACCTTTACAGTGCAGCTCAACAAAGGTTTAAGTTCTTTAAAAAAAAAAAAAAAAAATTAAAAAAAATCAACCCTCTAAATCTTAAATATAATTTGAAATTTGAAGTGTCTCCTGAGCTCTTCTGAAAAACCACTGTGGTGGTAACACAGGAAGACAGAAGGAAAATTAATGAGGAAAGAAACAGAAGAAAAACAGTATTTTCTAGACCCAGCTCTGCCTAGGCTAGAGCATCTGCTCAGCACCTCTTCTGGGAGAAGCTCCTCTGACACAGCTGAACTGTGGGACAATACAAAGAAAATTAGCTCAAGATCTGGGAAGCAGCTCAAACTGTAGTCTTCAAAACATGATTTGTTCTTACTTAAATGGTTAAATGTGAGCCGAGAGAACTGCCCATCTCCAGAGGCCCCCTCGAAGTGCAGTCAGTGCTCAGCATTGTGTGAGGGTAATACAAACTGCTTTATGGTGACTTCACTGAAATGATTTTTTTTTCCTGTTAACTAGAAAAATCATTAGTTAGCAGTCCTGATTTTAGAAGCTGAGGAGAAAAAAAAAAAATAGGACATTTCCATCAAAACATATCTCCTTAATTAAATAACTTCCTAGATTTTCTAGTTAAAGTTTAAATAACTGCTAATGACTCAGAAATTATTTGCCAAGGGGAAATCAACAGTATATTAAGATAGTTTGGTATTATTGCTGAATGCTAAAGGCAGCTTTTAAAGATCATATGTTTACAAACTAAAGAACTTAGATACATTTGATCATTCTGAAAAGTATACTGACACCTTTAATGCCATTTTTCTTCTGTTTGTGTAGGAACAATGTCTCCTTTACAATACATTTATATAAATGGGTAAGATGAGCTTCCAGATTTTACCACTTTTATACAAAATACTGATGCTCCCCTCTGAAATAAACTCTTCTGACAAGCAACCTTTCTATAATATCATGCATACTATGTGCTGCAGTCTCAGGGGGTTTTAGATATACATATATACACATACACATTTTGGTTAGTTATAACTGAAAACTTTTTTATATTTATCAGTGATGCAAATTATTCAGCTTCTTGCTATGTCTTTCCACTGCCTCCCAAACTGCAGTGTTGTACAGAAACAATAATGTGTATAACAAATGACCTCCTCACCGGACTTGTCTCCTAAGGGTGCAAACATACCCACCTGTCCTCCTGAAATAACAAAAAAGTCCTGTATATTGGGTCCAGAAAAATAAGGAATTTGAGCACAATTCTATTCCACTGTTTTTGTGACATTTTATCAGGAGCATCAATCAGCCATGCATTAGACTTTAGACCAGTGAAATATCCATTTACAGTGGTTGGTGCAATATGATACACTGCACTTGGCTAACAAGTGAAGAAATTGGAACAAGATTACCTAAACCAGCAAATCCAAGCCTAAACTGGCTTTTAGAGAAGGCCCCAGATTGCTGGATATGCTTCCATCCAGAAACAGTCTCAAGTATATAGTATTTTGTTAATTTAGGGCCATATCCTTCATAATATGCAAGGCACGAACATCGTATTCAGTGTATAATTTGGGTAGGAATGATGAAGGTTGCATTAGCTGTTCATGTGAAAATCAATTGGTATTTAATTTGATGGCACTGGAATTTAATGCTGATGGCAAAACCTAAAGCACAGGTCTCATCCAAAATTCTTTGGAATCAATGTGATTCTTACAACACTAACTTCAGGGAAGCCAGGATTTCTGCCTAAATGTTTATTTCAAATAAAATGCATAGGTTATTTCTAGTTCATTCTGATTACCTTTAGGATTTTGACAGACTAAAAGTTTGCCTGCCTTCCAGGACAGTTTCTGTGAATCCCAAAAGCTTACACTTTGCATATAATAATTATATCCATTAAAAATATAGCTTGAAATAGCATAGACTTCCAAAATTCAAAGGTGAAAAATTCAGCTAACATATATTAATCTTTATTATGTAACAATGATATAATAAATAAGTTTGTGAATTCATATGACCTCTACAAAAAGCCAAAAAGATATTGCACCAAGTTAGGTACCAGCTATTTAGATTAAGTATTTGTTAAACATATGATCTAAAATTATATACAGTTGTGGAGTTAAGGCAAAACCAGAAGAAAGCTTTAACAAAACAGAAGGTTTGAAAAATAGACATAATTTCAAACAAGGGGATCTCATCTTCAGCTAATAAAGCAGTTGTGTCTAAGGGAAGAATCCCTTAGGTTTTTAATAAAGAGGTTATTATCAATCATGTTAATTAAAACTGAAGAACGATTGTGAGATTTCCTGCAGAGCAAAGCCTCTTTGCAAAGTTGTGCCTGTACCTTTAACCCTGGTAAGGATATTTTTCTTAGTGGTTATAATCTGCTCTTCTTTTTAGAAAACAGCACATGGAAAAGAGGAACACCTTACAGCTACAACTGAAACACACCCAGAATCTCTTAGCTTTATGGCAGCTGGACTCTCTTGTGACTGGTGACAGAGCATAAATACATGGGTGAATCATCCAACACACTACACGCAGAGGAGAATTAAAGTCAACCACTTATCAATAATAATTACCTTTCTCAAGACAATGGAACAGATCATGTCAGTTAAGTCCCAATGACAAAAACATGTATGAGTAATATATCAATATACAGTTCTTTGGCAGCAACACACTAACTCTTGATTGGAGTCTGAATACAAACTCTCCTAAATTATAGACCTCGTTGCCAGTCTTTTCATAATTAAAGAAAATCCACTTCTCCCATGAATCCAGTAAGTCCAGTAAACAAAATCTGAATAAATCTTGCGGGCAGCATTAGACTGTAACATTAAGCATAAATATTTATTGTTTGCTTAGTCTCAGTCCAAATATATTGTATTTAAACACACAGAATTCCTTGAAACTTCTGAGTAGTTCGGATGGGGCCAAAATCCATAAAGAAAATCCATATTCACCCATGAAAAACCAATAAAGAAAAATCAATCCCGTGATGATAAAATGATCTTCATGTAACAGAGGCAATGATGAGTCCACACCTGGATGAATGTCACAGGAAAATTGACTTTACAGGGGAAAGACCAGAAAGCCAGAAAAGGTAGAATACTGCCATCCACCGACCAGATTACCTTTCTCCAACTTCAGGTAAACCTTATCCTCTCTGTCTAGATAGAGCAGGACTCCATTAGTGGCAGCTTCACGTGTGACATCCTTGTCCCCAGCAAACGCAGAAATGACTGGCTTTCCATTTAGCATCAAATTAACCTACAAGAGAAGAAACACTGAAAAGCTCTAATTAACAGAAAAACATCAAGACCTATCACTGAATATTAACTACAGTGTAAAAGAGCTGTGCTAAGGTCCCAATCTTGACTGCTCTTTTTGTTGATTTTGTTTTAAACTGACATTTATTTGGAGTGTCCAAACACGTTTATGTTTCATGGCTTGACCTGCAGCCAGTGAGATTGCTGGGACACTGTCCCTGGGGTGCCACGGTCTGGGCTCACTCAGGGGGAGAAAGGAAACATGACCTTGCTCTCACCTCTTGCCTGGGCACATTAATTGTTGTAACTCTCTGTTAATAAGGAACTGTGAGTTGTGACCTCAGTTTGCTTCACATTGCCCACCCCATGAGTTATTTAGACACATGCTAGCAAAGAAGAAATTTTCATGGAACTTGGGTGCCCAGAGATGTGTTGTAGGCACCTAAGGAGAAGGCCAAGGTACCACAGGAGGCTGGGAGCTTACACTTCACTGAGAACAAAACCTTGGAGAACACACCTTTAGTTTTATAAATCACTACGCTGTGTTTTAGTATTGAATCCATTTTTCTCTAAAATATTTCTGGAAGTCAGCATAGCCTCTGCTCTGAAAGCAACATCACACAGACAGTCTGTAAATAAAGATGGGCAGGGGCTGGGGGAACGTTCAGACCCAGGCATTTTTCATTTCCCCAGTGGCAAACTATTACCTTTCTTCTGCTTTTTCTTTTTAAGCAGCTATAATGCAGTCACAGAGGGGTGAATTATGAAACTCTTCTTCATATTGAGTATGCTGGCCTTGAATATATTCCCATTATTCTCAATGGGAGTGACCACAGAATAAATTAGTGCTAAGCCTAAATCAGGGCAGCAGAATCTGACCCTGAATTGGGATTCACCTATCTGGGAAATCCACTTAATCAGTTGTCCCCAGGGAACCAATTTCAGTTTAATGATATTTAATGGCACTAACAGATGTTCCAGGGGCAATATCACTTATGTAGGAAGCCTTCAGGAGATTTAGTGCTGTTTAAATCTGCATGTGGCTGAGACTCAGGCTGGTTGCTCCACTGAAATGGCTTTTGGTCCTCCTCCCTAGTTATCATATATGCAGAAAAAGGGCATCAAGAGTTACTCGTTGGTTAGTTTTGGTTTATCTCATTCCTCCTCCATCATCTCTCTAGGTCAGGTTGCCCTGCAGATTGCCTCTTTTAATCACAGCAGGAGATACATCACAGGTTTGGTCTCACATTAACTGTGCCACAGTGGAGACAACCAAATCCATCCATCACTTTAGGAATTTTTGATTTATGCAAGATTTCAGGCCAGGTCACAGGTTGTAACATTCACTGTTACAAGACCCAGATTCCCGGGCTTGTGTACCCAGCATCTGAAACACCAAAGTCTGCACTGGGATTCCAAAGTCCAATCCTTGACACCTTTCTTGGTGATATGTATTTTAAATCCAAAAAGATGTCTGTCATACAGTTGTTCTAGGCCATTTAAACCTTCAGTATTTAAAAGAGTAAAAGGAACAAAGTTTGAGTTTATTAAATAACTTATAAGCTCATTATAGAGATTTTTCATAAGGTTGATATTTCATTTAAGTCGTTTGTCTTTGACCTGGATGGATCCATGATTTTACACTGTAAAGTGAAGGCAACTTTCACCTGGGAATGTGAATGTGTCCTGGACCAACTTTCTCTGCCATCTCTACCATTTACACTTTTCTTAGGGGCTTTATTGGCAACCCAAAGCCAGATCTGCTACAAAGACATGGCAGATCACTCCTTCTGCAGAAATCCTTTTCATCTTAGTCTTGTACACTGAAAACTATATTGAGGAGCAAGACAGATCAGGGAAAAGCATCAGGTACGTCTACAAATCTGGTGGTCTCATGGGTGGAAACAAGGGAAGCCATAGATGTTATTGCAGATCGAGAGAGGTATGTCTCAGAAATTGCATGACCTGACATGATGATTAAGGAATGTACTTAAAGGAATTTACTTTTCACTCTGCAGGGGGACATTCAGGAGCTTGGAGGCTTTTCCTCTAAGCTAGTACATACTGGTATTTAATTAGGTAGTTCAGCTGCTATTAAGCTACAGAAGAAAGTGCAGAATTCATATTTTTTTCTTTCCTTTTTTCTTTTCCTTTTTTTTTTTCTTTTATATATTGCACATCTTTTATGTATGTGATAGGAAAGAAAAAAAAAAAAAGATTAAACTGCTATGACAGTTCCTTAGAAGAAACCCCTATAGAGGTATAATATTGCAGTGTAGTTACAAAACATGCAGACCTCCTTAACTAACCACGGTCCAAAACAGACTGGTATCATAACCCCATACATGATGACCTGTCAGTCAAGTCACAAAACATTACAAAAATAGTCAAATGTAGAGTGTCTCCCCAGAATTCCTCTATTCAAGACAGTGAATTTAACCTGTAGCAAAATATGACTCTTCAATAGTGTTCAGGCAATTGAGTGAAATTTAGAGTAAAGCGTTCTTGGATTCCTAATTCTACTTAATACTTTATATCACCCCAGATATTCAGTTCTTATGGTACAGAAGTGAAGCTGTGGCAATTTAGCTAAGGGGAGGATCTTGCCTTATTACATCTGCTCAGTTTAAATACATTCACTCTACTGCTAGGAACTCTACACCACAGGTTGCTTTCAAGTAAGCTATTTTTCCTTCAGTGTGTCAAATACTTGTGTTCAGTCAAGTTCCTATTCTAAATAAACAATTTAAGTACAATGTTTTATAGTTGATCAACATACCTGAATTGTTTGACTCTGATAGACTTTAATTACGTGAAAACTGAAACTGTAAATTCCTTTTCTTGGTGCCACAAAGACAGATTCCAATGTGAAAAAATTGCCCACATTTACTAGGATCTACAAAAAAAAACAAATAAACAAAAAAAACTTAGGAATTAGTACAAGTATTCAGTGCTAAATAAAAAATACAGAATATTAACTTCAGAAATCATTCACCCATGGAAATTCTTTTAATCTACATCTATTCTGTTTTATTCATTTTTCTCTCAACTAAGTTGGAATATTACTTATAAAAATAGATATTTGGTTATATTTACAGTACAACTTTACTATAAATATAAAACTAGGGTGAAAATATTTATTTGCTATTATAGCTTTAGTACTATGTCATAGCTTTCTTTTTCTATTCATGTTTAGAGACAATTAGTAAAACATATTTTTATCCATCATTCCCCCAAAATAACATTAAAACACTAATTCAGGGAGTACTATATTTTTTTTGGCTAAAAAGCAGTGGTCAAGTCAACACTGGTTTCCTACAAGTGTCATGCTGTGAGGAAGGATGTACATGAATGATACAATTCATTCACCAGTTTGTAGTCAGACTCAGTTACTGCAATACTTGGCACATCTGAGCAAAAACTGGCTGTGAGCCTTTTGCTGCTTTGTTTATTTTTGTAAGTACTACTAATAATTTGGGTTTGATTAAACAAAGGCAAGTAACAGAGGGGGACATACTAAATGAGCATCATCCATATGCTAAGTATCTTCTTTAATTGCTGCAATTGTTTTTCTTTCCACTTAGCTATGCTTTATTTTTAATTTATATTTTCAAGCTCCTTTATGCTAGACACAGCCCTAGAAAGCCACTAGGAATGTCCATGAAGTTAGGATCATTTACATTGCTAGCATTAAGCCACGTGACATGTCTGGCTTCAGTTGTCACAACAATTTACTGTTCATTATAATACAGTATAGGAAGAAAAATAAGCATCAGTCTCAATTACTTTGGACTTGCCCTAGGACAGCAGAAGTATATTAAATGCACGCTGGAATCTGTATTAGCGCCTGAGAGGGGATGGACTATGACCCTGTGATTGCTAGAGCAAAGTTAAATGATTTCTACTTAAAATTCATTCCTCAAGGGCTGCACAAGCCGCCTAAAAATCTACGTAAGCTGCTTTTACTTGAGAAAACCCCTGTCCCCAGGCATCCCGGGGCCACGTCCTCGCCCGGAGCTCAGCGAGTGCAGCCTCTCGGATGCTCGCCCAGCCCTGGCTGCCGCCCCCGTCGCTCCCTCAGCCCTGCAGACGCAGTTCGGGGAGCGGGCTCGGGTCCCGCTTCATCCAGATAACTTCTTTGCACCCGTCCACGGCGGGGGCTGGCGGGGCCGGAGCTTGCGGCCCCCGGGGAGCTCTGCGGAGGGGCCGGCAACGTACGGACCCCGAGGTCCCGCCGCCTGCCCCCTCCTCCACCACTGCGCTCCGCTTCGCGCCCCGCTCCGCCCTCCTCATCCCCGGGGGCCAAGCGGGAAACTGCTGCGGGGCGCGACGTGCCCTCCGAGGGGGCGGCTACCCCCAGGCCCCCCCGCCCTCCGCGCATCTAGCGGCGACCTACCCGACGCCCTCGGTTTCTCCAGCTTTGGGGTGCGGAGGCTCCGCGGGGGCTCCCCGCAGGCAGCCGCCCCCTGCCCCCAACTTTTTTTTGCCGGAATTAAGGAAATTAGAGAAGTGGGAGCGCGGGGACGTGGGGGGGGGAGGAGGGGAGAGCGGTAGGACGAGTGGGCGGCGGAGACGGTACCTGTTGATCCTCGTCCCGGCGGGGGGCGCGGTCCCCCCGGCCTGGGAGGATCCCCCCACCCCCGACCTCGCCGCTTACCTGGTCGAAGTAGATGATGCGCGTCTTGTTGCTCATCTCGGAGGGCTCGTGGTTGGTGCTTCTCACGGCCGAGAAGGCGACCTTGGAGTTGGCCGCCCGCACGGAGATGCCCAGCGGGGAGGAGGACGAGCCCTTGGTGTCGGTGGCCGGGTTGGAATCGCAGACCACCAGACACTTGCCCTCCAGGACGATGGGCTCCGTGTCGTTCTGCGCCAGCGCCGCGGGGCCGCCCAACGCCAGGGCCAACAGGACGGCGGGCAGCAGCCGCCAGCCCATGGTCGGCACCCGCGGCCGCCGCTCCGCGCCCCGCTCCGGCCACCGCGCCGCGCACCAGCGGGAGGCACCGCCGGCAGCCGCGGCAGCCGCTCTCCCCGCACACACACGCACCCGCGCACACACACACGCACCCGCGCACACACACGCACCCGCACCTCCCGGCAGCGCCGCGCTGAAAGTCTTCTCTCCTTCTCTTTTTTTTTTCTCTCCTTCTCTTCTCCTCCCCCTCCGCCACCACTTTGTGCTCTTTCTTTCTTTCTTTCTTTCTTTCTTTCTTTCTTTCTTTCTTTCGCAGGGTCCCTTCGCAAGCTCTTCAAAAGATGTTGCAAAAAGCTGCCGAACAAAATAAACACTTTCCGATGCCTCCTTTTCTCCCCTCTCTCCTCATCAAAAAGGAGAGGAAGAAGGAGTTTGGGTGGGAAAAAGAAGCCCTCCGGTGAATTACTGATGAGAGAGAGGAGAAAAGAGAGGTCATGAAGAAATAAAACCACTTGACGTTGCCATGATTGCCACCGATTTTCTCTCCCCTTCGAGCTGGAGATCCAGGATGCTCAGTAGTGGAGTGGAGAGGCGGTAGCTTACCCCAGAGCTGCCAGATCCTGCCTGTGATATCAGTGCCGGGGTGCTGCAGACTCCCCTTGTCTCTCTCTCTCTCTTCCTCCCCCGCCTCTGCCAGATTTCTCACACACACATACACACAGCCCCCCCCAAGAGTTATGTCACAAAAAAACCTACCCAGCTCTCACCTAGCTGGGCAAACACACCTCTTCATTACCAGAGACCCTCCTCTCGGAATTGCCCCCTGCACAGGCACACACACACTTGTCTTCTCAAGCAACTTTTAAAGCAGCTACAAAGTACAAGGGGAAAACAACATTGCAATATCCCCTGTTTTCTAAAAGAGGAGGGTGAAGGTACTGCAGCCTGGTTGAAAGGTAACACCTAAACCTGGAGGAGTCTCCCAGGGAACACACCTCCTGGATTTGCACAACACCCCGATCCTGTGCACACTGCCATTGATTCCCATTATGCCGCAGGAGGTAAGCAGCCCTCTTGGCCACTACTCAGACACTTGGGTCACTGGTAGGACTTCATTGACTGCTTTTTTTGAGGATTCATGTTGCCAGGTATCACTTTAAATGGCACCTTAGATGCCTCTGTCTAGTATTAGTTCCTTCTTTTTTTTTTTCTTTTTTTTTTATGTGTGCAGAAAGGATTGGAAGATTGAGCAGCTAGTTTAGCACTCCCACTTATTTCAAGATTATTAAAAATATCACTGGTTAGTGCTCCTGATGGCTTTTAGAGAAGACCTTTCCTGCATCACCTGGTCCCATTTCCAATAGTCTCAATGGTGAAACTTAAATCCTCTTCAGGGACTGGCAGAAATAATACAGTGCTTTTAGGAGAATTAGATAAACAGATTTCCATCTAAACCAACAACAAAGTATTAACAGTTTGTAAAAAATTGAGCACATTATTTTTATATTGATACCTGTCAATACAACATTTTGTGTGTGCCTATAACAGCTTTGCAACTAATACGTCCCATGTCAACTGTCAACCACCAGCAGCCTTCATTCAATTTTTGCCCAGAGGTATCTCTATTTGCTTGCAGCTTTTCTGCCTTTCAAACCCAGCTGGGAGAGGTGCTGATCTTTTTGCAGCTGTGAGTGGCAGCACATCTTGTTGCCTCCCACTCTGGGGAAGAAGACACTTGGGATAGAGAGAGTTCACACAGCACCTCAGCTTCATGAGCTAACAAATGCTGCCATAAGTATAGACACTAACAGACAAAAATAAATTAAAGAAGCAACAGGAAACTAAGAAAAGAACTAAAAAGCACCAAACCCCACTCTGCTGAACATTAAGGTTTTCTGCAGGCAAGTGTGAGCTTTGACTGTTTTCCAGTACATGTGGAGAACTGAGGGTGTAGCAATAAGTTTGCAGAACTCAGCGAAGTCTTTGAGAAACCATAAAACAGCCAAGTCCTCTTAGCTAGAAACAAACACAATACTCTCTAAAATTCAGAAGGCCAGAGGCAGATTTTAAGGAATCCTATCAGTCAGACAAGAGGTAAAAAGAAATTTTACTGTTTTCTAGGCATGCATCAACATCCCCTTATTCAGTGACAACAACAAAGAGTCAAATTACCACTTGTTGTTAACAAGGAAAGGAAACAATAAATGAAGTAAATACTCGTAGCCCAACCACATCCTTTTTGTCAAAACTGGATTTGCACATTAACAGATTTCTGCCAATGCAAAGGGACACTTGTCTAGGGGACTCTTGCCAAGAAAAGCTGCATGAAAACATGAAAATATATTTTTTTGGCCACAATATTTTGTAAATAAATAGGAATGTATAAACAATTCTACTCTCTTTTAACATCTTATGCTTAACACTTCCTCCGTATGTCATGGTGCTGAGTGACCTTTCAACACTGCACAAACAACAGCAAATATCTTTATAACATGTACATAGATTGCAATTTGAAACTGTTGAGAGTTTTGAAAGATCAATCATTTGTCAGAGATTAAAAACTTGACAATAATTCCAGATATGTCATTTCAATTTCATTTGGTTGTGGACAATGACATCAACTGTTTCTATAAATGAGAAAAATAGAAAACAAGAAAGACAAAACTCAGATGAAGAAAGTGTAAAAACAAAAACAATCAGAGTCAGATTTTTCAAAAGCTGCTTTCCCTATTTCCTTGTCTCCAGGTACAGGCACCTGCCAAGCCTGGCCTGCCAACACCTTTTCCCATTCCACTTCTCTCACTTGAGTATCTAAGGTCTGTTTTGCCCAGGGAAGATGTAGAAATGCAGACAGTGTAATGATGAGAAGCACCTCTCCCTTCCAAGCCTTTCTCCCAGAACTATGTTTACATGCCTGTGCATACATTATTTTTGTGCATACAGGCTACTTTAGCTGTGTGAACAAATTAGTAAGTAAGTAAGTAGCTAACTAATTATAATCATTTGTGAAGACAGCTACTTAATTTCAGAGCTAAGTTGTGATAAAGTTAAATGCAAGCTAGGAGCAAATTTGCACATACATTTTCCATGCAGCTATAAAACCTTCTTTTGAGATCACAGCCTGCAAAAACTAAGTGCTCCTCATCTTATACAACCTCTCCTGAAAAAATCTGAAAATATAACAAAAATTGTCTTGGAACTCCCTGTCAGTCTGCATAGACAGCATAAGACATCAATTAATGACTAACACCATACTTATCATCTACAAAAGTAGACTGAGGCATACTCTGTCCTGCAGCACAAGTTGCATCTTCAGGAATGTCAACAATTTCCAAAAATATTTTGGCAGATGGCATTAAATTGTGACATCAGTGGCATCCTAATCTGGAGGAAGTGCAATTAAATGAGGCTGCTAATAAAGATTACATGAAGAAGGGAGCAGATTCTGTCCCTGTGGTTTTTTTCTGCATTTATGCTGCATATGTGTTCACAGGGGGTTCCAGTCTGACACTCCTGTTTTATTTGAATTGTGGTGTTGGAGAGGGGAAGATCTCAGACACCAGGGCTCCTTTTCCTAACTTGGTGCCTCTCACTGAAGACATCTTTTTCTTATTTAAAAAGGGTCTGGACAAACCTTTTTCATAATTTCATCATTTTCTTTTCTGTGCCTAAAACGTATTCTAGAGGGCTAATGATTCTGATGTGCTTGCGGCTTGATTATAGCTCAGTAAAATTTACAGTTTTAATGGATTTGAAGGAATGGGACTGAGCAGAAGCTGTACAGCAGCACTGGCCCTTCTCTGCAGCCACTGGTACACATGAGAGTACAGCAGAGCTTCCTCCCTTGTGGGAACCAGCAGCACCTCAACCAGAAATTTTACTCCATGCCTGGAATTTGAATGAGCTATGGTTTAGTAAAACACTCTTTACCCCAAAGGGTAACTGGTAGTGAGATTTCAGATTACTTTTATTAACAATATGAATTCGAGAGATGAATAAGACTCTTCAAACTTTTCCTTAGCAATAAGCCACTTGCAGTACAGAGAGCAGGCAGCAGAATAGAGGATCAATCAAAATTTGGCAGAGATAACTTGATTTAACAGCCAAGTCCTACAAGCACAGAGGAAACCCTAACAAATTTCCCCTGCTCTGAGAAAAAGAAACCATCAGAAAAGTGTATTCTGAGGCAGGGGGAAAAGCTGTACTGAATATACAAACCAAATTCTTCCTGGAAATGAAATTAATACAACCTACAATACAGTTATTACCAGACAAAAGTAAAGCATCACACTCAACAATTAAATTTTTTTTAACAGTGTTGTTACTAATATTGTTTGGGTAGTTGGACTGGGTTTTAATTGCTGAACAAAATGAGATAAATTTGCCAGGGATACTGTGGGAAAGACAAGTTGAAAAAGCAAAGTTTGCATTTAATTCATAAGCAGAAAGGTTAATGATTCTTCTTATTTTATCTGACAAAGAATTTCTTAGTATTGATCCATCTCCCTCTAACAGGGATTTTTTTTCTTCCTTAGAAAGAAAAATGAGTAAAATAAATAGCAACAATGCCCAGGAATGGAATTTGAGTTAGATTAATCTCAGTTTCTTCCTCTTTCTGGACACATATTGTGGAAGCCTAAAACTGTCTCCAGTTGGAAGTATTTTGCCATTTCACAGGGAACTTTCTGCATTGAGGCAGTTGTGTGAGGCATCTTTCTGACAAAGGGTAGAGCCACAGGGAGAGTAAGCAGAAAACACCATGTTTACATTTACATTTTCTTTTACCTCTTGGCTTGTAAACCTGCATTAAATACAATTTCTGTATCAATATTACATGATATCTTTCAAAAGGCTTTAGAAAAAAACCCCATCTTGTTTTGTATAATTAGTCATTTGCCTTACAAAAGGGAGAAATAATCTGCCTCAGACTTCCTCTCCTGCTTTTGAACTCCTTGCTTCTGTCTAGAGGCCTTATGAATTCTACTAACCCCTCAGAAACAGGAGCCCTCCTTCCTCTCCTTTTCTTTCTTCTTTATCCTAATTATATTTTCTTTCTGTCAAGCTGAGCTTTCTGTTTGCTGAATACGTAACCTGGTTTTGCAGTGAGATGGCTGAGCAGTCATCAGCCTCCTCCTCAGATTAACCCCCCAGCGCTGCCTCTGCTTGGCTCTTGGCTGCTCTCACCCTCACCAGAGGGTGGGAGGATGAACTGGTGAGGGAGGTGAACTGAACTGGTGTGGGAGATGAACTGGTGCAGGTGGTGAACTGAACTGGTGAGGGAGCAGCAGGTGGAGAGCAAGGCAGAGAGGCTGCAATCAAAGGCAGACTACTGATGACAATTCCAACCTCTGTTTCTAGAGCTCAGTGGTCAGACCTTTTCCTGCCTTTTGACAGTTTTTCGGGCTGAGGATTGTATTTTGTGAGTTGGCTGCTGTCTCCATCTAGCTGTTGGCTCCTGTGCAGACTGACTTGTCTTTTAGACAGCTGACCCTGTGGCTCTCAGCTAGTTACACAGTTTGTTGGCTGAATCCAAAATGAATTCACCTGCCTAATGAGCTTAATGGTTCTTAAGAAGATTCTGTAAAGATTATATAAATTTAATTCATTTATTTGAAATATATATAACATGTAAAGATATCCTCTAGGAATATAATAAAATCTTTGGCCACACATATGCATATGGCTGGAATGACTAACATGAACAAAAGGTTTTGCTACTTAATTCAGACAGATGCAGAACCCAGTCTAGGTTTTCCTTGCTTTATTTTGACCTAAAAGCCAACCTTGCTTGGCCCTTTAAGTAAGATTTTTCTGTATGTTTGCCTATTTTTAATGTACCTCTCTTAATTCCAGTCTATCTTCAAATACTTTTTTAAACATCCTGAAGTAACAGAACAGAGAAACCAGGGGGGAAAAAAATCGTCTATTTATATTTGTTACACTTCTTTAATTTTCCTAACACTCTGCTATAATAAATTTTTGTTTTGATGGCCATTTTAGGAAACAGAACTTAAAAATTCTCTGTGAATTTTAGAGGTGATTGAGAAAATTAAGTCAGCAGGATGTCTGCAAGTGTGTAAAGGTAAAACTATTCAGAAATGCTGACAGCACTGGCATTTAAGGGCTTTATTCAGCATTTCTTACACAGCCAAATGTTCTAGGTGGCCAATACTGCAAATCTGAGCACACCTCAGAGCAAAGCACAAAGTGCAGAGTTTGACATGCTTGTGGCCAGATTCTGCAACTCCTTGTAGCAGTGTCTTTCTGTAGTTGCTCATTGGTGGATGTCTGGAAATATTTCACTGTTATATGGAATTCAATAGACTTAGTCTGGATTTACATCGGTGTAAAACTGAGAGCAAAATTTGACCCCTTAGGTTCTTTTAACTCCTCTCATGAACCTGGGTAAGAGTGAATTGTTTATAACATCAATAGGCCAGTAAATTTCACCATCAGTCTTGGCTGGGCTAGTCACAAAGTTCAACATTTCTAGTGCTGATTTTTATTCAAAATATTTTACATGTTTAACCCTCTTGTAAAAACAGGGCTTTAGTGGACTATGACTGTAAAATCAACTTATCTACATCAACTGCCTTCATACGAGTTACCTGTAGCTATATAACTTGTTATAAAGTTAAATTTAATTCTTGCATTTCAGTTCATGTCTAGAAAGAAAAATGTCCTTTTCTGTGTTTTTAACTAATTTATCTGAGACATTTGTGCAATTTTATGAAATAAATAACTTTGTGAAGCTCTTCACTGAGCTATGCAATGGTCTTAGATTTTTCAATTGCATTTTAACAAGGCAAGAACTGTTATTTGTGCCCAAATGGAATAAACTCAGGTGATACAATCAGGATTCACTGAGGTTTCACTGAGCAAGGTGGTTACTGTGAACTCAGGATGGAGTTTGCAAAGGCTTCAGAATTCTGCTGGCAGTCAATTTAGCTTAAACAGCTGAATAAATTTTGTGGCTATAGTTTGCTAATTTGATGTCAAGGAAACCACAGAAAAATTAGATCCTGAAGTGGTGTAATTTAGTGCATCTCCTTTGAGATCCATTGAGGTACACAGATTACCTCCCTTCAGGAGAATTTGCCCAGATAAATTTCTCACTGAATGGTTTTCATAACAAGGGCCAATGAAATACTAGAGATAGTATTGTTGAGGGAATAATTTGCATTAAAAGAAGTGTCTAAGACAGTGAATTAAGAGACTGTCCATTGGCTGTATTGCTTGTTTGATATTTAAATGGAGTGGATTGACTGGAAGATTTCTGATTTACTCGGAGAAGAAGTCAGAGGGAACAGCATTGCATTAGGATTTTTAGTGCCATCTGTTGAGATGTGCCAACAGAAGGAAAAAAAGACCACAGGTTTTATTTTTTAACCTACCAAATTTCATAGAATCATAGAATGACTAGGGCTGGAAGGGACCTCCAAAGGTCATCTAGTCCAGACCCCCTGCAGTGAGCAGGGATAATCTTAACTAGACCAGGCTGCTCAGAGCCTTGTCCAAACTCACTGCATCCATTTGCTGCTCAACTAGTTTCCAACCCCCTTGCAGAGTGGATTTTACCAGGTGATCCAGCTACATTCACATGCTATTGGGAAATGTACAAAAATCGCAGTATGGTACCTTCGAGGAGCTGGTTTCTCACCTCTCATTTTTGAACAAATATCACAAAAACAAATCTCCAGAGCTGGGCAAAGCCCTCTAAATCTCTAGAAACAACTTGGCAAATGGGACAGAAACGTTCCAAGCTATCTTTTTGTTTTTTATTTACTCTTCTCATTATATAGCTCCATAACTATTCTCCACTCCTTTTAAACCCTTCTGCAGCAGTCAAGCTTCCTGCAGGGGCTGGTGTCAAGGCAACTTGGGATGGAATAGTGGTGTAACAGCTGCAGAAAACCTTTGTATGGAGAGGCCTAAGTGAGCAAAACAGAATGAAAAATTCAATTCACCAAAGACAAGGTTTAAAGAAAATAAAACAAACCAACTATTGGCAGATCAACCCCCAAAAGTGCATTTTCCACTTCAAAGAAAAAAATGGTCTTAGGCCAAATGAATCTCTACTTGGAGAAAAGCAAAGATGTTTGTTTTGTTTACAGACTTTTTATGATTAAATGCTGGATGATTTCTGAAGAACAAACTTCCAAAGAAAAATCTAACAGTTGTGGGTTTTTTATGGTAGTATCAACATTTCTATTTTCATTCCATTTCCTTTCATTTCTCCCTTTCTTTTTTACTTGTTTTGCTAGGGTTCATCAGGGATAGAAGAAAATTTGACCCTAATTCTTATAGAAATTTCCCCTAAAAATCTGACCTTTTCAGAAATCATTTGTGACTACAAATGTGTAAAAGAACCTCAAAGCATCTAAATGTTATTTCAGTCTTTGAGAGGCAGAAAACCGTATCTCAAGCCCTGTTTCTAGTGTTCCCCCAAAAGCACACATCTCTTAAAACCAATGTGTAATTTTCACCACTTCATATTTTGGTTAATAGATCATTTGGATAGCAAAGAATATAATCTCAAGGTACATTTTCTTCTACAAATTTCAGGGCTGACTTAGGGAGTGCATGTAATATACGTAACTTAAACCTGAACAGTACTTCAGTACAACACTTCAAGTGTCTATTCAGTTCTAATATTTGCCGTTGACAATTGGTAGTAGGTTAGAAAAAGAGTAAATGAGTCTTTCAATCAGAGAAAGGAAATAAGACAATGTAACTTACCCAGCTTCTCAGGCACCTTGAGTAGTCTTTTACTGTACCTGTGTCTCTTGGTTGCCTGCTTGAGGATCCAGGATCAAATTTTACTTTCTTTTGTATTTGTACCATTACCTAAAGTGGTCTGGAAATAAAGCTCAATAGACAATTTTAGAAGAAAGGATGCTTGAGGTTTTTTTTATTTCTTTCTGATGTTACTAGTTTGTATAATAATTTTCAGCTGTAAATTAGCAGTCTATTCAGAGATAGAGTCTGAGTAGCCTAACTAGTTTATCAGGTAGGGATTCATTAATCTGGTTAAATATTATGATGATTTCTAATCAAATCAAACCCATGTAAGACTTTCTTCCAAGGTTTACTTGCCTTCAGCAAGCGTAACTAGTGTTTCTCCTGCATCTCTCAAAATTGGAATGCTAACAGAAAAGCATTTTTCTCCTTGGCCAGGTATTTAAGACAGTTTAAATTATTTCACATTTGAATTTTCTGTTAGCGTATCCCTATAGATGTTTAAAACTGCTCTTGTCATGGGAGTTGCTGGCAAGAAAAACAGTGGAAATTATAATAACTTTTCAGTGTTATTTGTAAGCACATGTGATGCTTTACAAACAATGCTCACAGAAAGCATCCTGGAAACCATGCAGTTACAATCAAGGGCCAAACAAGGCAATACCTTTGAAAATGATCAGCCAGTGCATGGGAAACACACAGCACAGCAAGAGCTGGGTCAGAACTCCTTCAGTTCTCCCTCCCTAAGGAAAGCAAATTCATCAGAGGACCCCAGCATAAATAATTATATGTAATAATAATTATCCATACATAATCTACAACTCCTTGTAGATGAACTGTAGCTGCATCTGGGATGGAAAAAGCTCGAGCCTATTAAAAACATTTTTCCATTAAGTATGAAGAATTTTCTGGATGTGTTACTGCATAATTTTTAAGCAGACCTTTCTGATTCTGTCCAAGCAAAGTTGTCAAGAATAATAAATATCTTTGGGATAGTGAATGCTTTAAAAAGAAGCAGGGAAGAAAACAATACATATATTTCACAGCTAAGGAATCAAGTCCATCAAACCCACTGATTTCTTTCCCTTGTCTGGTAGGTATCTTTCCAAATTGCCATTATTGTCATTTTTTTAAACCCTTTTTCTTAAGAAAATGAAACTCCTGAGCTCACATTCTGTTTTTCTTTTGGTCCTCAGCTAATAACTTCTAGAAAAGTTAAACTCACCAGAATTATATCTCCATCTTCTCCATCATCAGAGACATTTAAAACCACAATGGACATGGTCTTAGGCACATGCTCTGGATCATGCCCTTTGAGGAGGGTGTCAGAACAGCCTTTGTGCTTGCAGAAAGGGAGAGACAAACTCACAGAAAGGATTTACACACCTAAAACACAGGCTCTGCATAACTCTTTTTTCACATGGTCCCCAGGACTGGATCCAAAATGCAAGTGTAGTTACCATGTTAAGAGAAATCAGGCTGTAGGGGCTCCAGCTCCTTAGTCTGTATTTAGTCCACTGCTTTGTCTTGGAGAGAGGCAGATGGGAGCTCTGGCCTCTGTACCACTGATGATGCTTTATTTTAAATGGATTTTCAATATTAGAATGTACAAACATTTCTTGAAGTAGCGACTGGCACTAAGATTTCCTCCTTCCAAATGACTGTCCCAGCCTCAAGGCTGTTGTGTTCCACGTGCAGCTCAGCAACGCTTGGTTTTTCCACCGCTGAAGGGGGAAGAGGTGGGAGCAACTGAAATGAATCACGACTGTCTTCTAAATTTCATTCCCTGAAATGCCTGTTTTGCATAGCACACCCACACGGACACGGTACAATCAGTGGCTCCATTTAAAGGAGGAGCTGTGAGAGGCAGAGGAGCTGCAGGCTGGCCCTGCCAGCCACTCCAGCACATGCAGCCAGAGCTGTGCCTGGAGAGCAGAGTCAGGCTGTCCTTTCGTAGGACAAGTTCAATAAATCCATAATCAAAAGGATTTTGTTTGGTTTTCATTTTCCTAATCAGCTTAATTCCTGACAACAAAGTAAGACCTCAGATTGTTTTAAATGTCAGGATTCCAAAAAACAAACTTCAGTTTAAGCACTAGTGACAGCAACTTGGGATATTATCTTGGAATTATTAACCAACTGAGAAAAGTGCCTATTTTGAAACTGAGGAGAGCAAATTTCTATTTATAATATACATTATTTCAGGCCAAATCCTATAGAGCTCGTTCAGGAAAATTTCTAGGAGTTACAAGAATTTTAGGATAACCACACTCATCAGTACTTGATCTTTATGGACAATAACCTTTGGGGTTATGTTTTTTTAGTTCAGTGCTTATGAGCAAATGTTGTCACCATAGCATACATCATCAGTTATTTGCCCTTGAGCAAGCAAAAGAGTGTCAGTTATTTATGTTTCAAAACACATTGCAGCATTTTAAAATTACACCCAGAGATTTAAAATCTGCATCTGAAGCCTTTTGTTTTAAATGTCTTATTTGTAAAATAAGCTTAAAGCAATATTTACCTACTTTGTAGTTTTCTGTTATTTAATTACTGCTGACTGTCCTTGACTAAAATATTCTCAATGAGCAAAATTCATCCCTGGGTAAACAGGCAGCAAGCATAGAGCTTAAGCACATTTAGCAACCCAGGCAATCATTTCAATGTATACCCAAGAAATCCCAGTCTGCTTCTTAGAGGCATCACATCTGCTGCAGTAACATGCTGAGATGTGAAATAGGTTAATGCTAAATAAAATCTTATTTGCACAAAGGATTCATACCTGCATGACTCTGAGTTAGAGTCTTCATTAAAAGGTTCTCCCCTTTGTTACTCTGGGAATAAAGTAGATGGTTCAGCTTTTGGCACATTCTACTTGGGTAGCAAGCAGCAAAAAAAGTGATTATTTGCATTTAGTTTGGTGAGACAATGTAATAGTTGAGCATTTTGGCAGTCTGAAACTGTCTTTCAAATCAGGGAATAAAATCTTGATTCTGTGACTATCCACAGCAAACTTGTTAGCAATTCAGGGAAGGATCTCACCGAGAGCTTTTTGAGTCCCTGTTTGAGTCAGAGCACCTCAGCACTTCATCAAAGCAGCCCCTCAGTTTGAGCTTCTTAATATATTCTTCTTTAAGGCAAGCAGCTTGAAATTTGTTTGTGGTTCTTCTGAGTCATCATTAGCAGCAACTTCTATAGTACAAGAGTGAATATTTGCTAAGAATACTTCCAGGCTTTAGTTGTATAGTGAATGCCCAACAGGTTTCCTTTTAGAGACACTGTATTTTTATTCACTTTGTCTAACACAATTTTTATCTCCTACAATTGGTGTTTGTATTTGAAAGGAATTAATTCAAACCAGATAACCACCATACATAAATGACTTCAAAGTTTTTATGTGTAGAACACTTTCCAGTTGATCAACATTTTTATTTTTGCTTTACTGTTCCTGTATAGAAATTAGCAGCTACACCCTGCCTGTCACCTGGTCTTCTGCCAGTTCAAATAGGAAAGAAACAGGATAACTAGAAAGCAAACCAGACACTACCCTAGGATATAACTGTCTAGTTTTGGAAACAACTTTTTTTTTTCTGCTGAGTCTAGTGTTGAATAATCTCAACTTTATTTTTCAAGCTGTTAATTCTTGGAAAAACCCTTGTGAGTGCTGGTACACATTTAACACTGGCTGGTTGCTACTTGTTGGAATGCTCCCAATTGTAATACTTTCCACAGACTTAACACTCTGACTTTTATGACTATGGGTTTGCAGGATAAAACTTTCAGCTGCTAAGGAAGGATTCCAAGGACATTTCCACATGAAGACTTCGAGCTTGTCAATATAATTCCAAATAAACATTGTGGCATAGCAACTCATTCTTTAAACCACTAAAACTTAGCAATACAATTGACTCTAAGAGACCTGAAAAATCCAGTCTTATACAAAATAATACTAGGGGGAAAAATTAAGATAGGGAACAAGGCCTATTGATTTATTTTTACATATAAATCAGGGGGTGTCTGAAACTCACAGGCACTGAAGAAATAGCTTGAGACAATTGAAACATTTCCTCAGTGAACTCCACTCCACAGGAAATCTTCATGGTCTCTGAAGGGGCTAGAACTCCTTGCCAAGAAGGTATTTGGATATTAATTTATTTTTTTTTATTAATGCTCCAGAATATTCACACAAAGACACAGATATCAGCTATGGTGTAGAATATATTTTTTAATTGGGAGAGGCCAGGCCAGCTGAACTATAAAATATGTACAAGCTGTTAAATATAATAATGGAGAAAAAAAGACTAAGGGAAAAGAGCGAGTCATGAAAAAAGAAAGAGAAAAAAAACAACTATTTAGTTAAAAGAGACTTCCCAGGACTCCTGAGTTAGGCTAACAGTAGAAAAACATGGAACTTATCATGACCATCACGAATGCTGTTCAGGGATTCAGGGATCTTGATACCATGGAAATAGCACTTGTATTCAGGATTATTTTACATGATTCACATATAAATGAATTTGGTTCAGGTTTTGAAGCAGTAGTGACATACATCAAAATCTGCAAGTGTTATTTGCAGTGCACATACATGAACTGTATAGGGCACTGTGAAATAGACACAAAAGAAATTAAAAACTAATTTAATCTTCCTCTTTCAGTGATGTAACCTGGAGCTCCTGATAGATAGGTGCCACTGACTTTAGGGTCAACCAGATATCACTGCTTTGATGTTGATTTGATGCAAATATAGCCAGTATGTTTTTCTGTAGAATTAAATCCCTTTGTTTCTGTAAATAATTTTCTTTAAGTATGGGGGGGTACTAATTTTGCCTTTTTTAACTTTACACCCTCCGCCTCTGAGAAATATGACTGCCTGATCTTAACCAGAAGCATAGTTATGACAAGACTGTTGAAAAGCCCAAATGATGCACTTTGCTGGCACAGACATGCCAGAGCTTAAGGGTGGCAGTGGTACTGGCAGCACACAGCTGAGGGGACCCGCTGGGTGCATTGCTGTTGCTGCAATGCAGGGCTCTGGTTCAGACTTCCTCTACCTCACACGAGATTGCTTCTATATATGAGAGGTAGGCATCTGGAAGATGTCATTAAGCATACTAAATAGATAGGCTGTCAAGCCTCTTACCCAGAGATCTTTTTAGAGATCCTCTAAGACAAAGTTTGACTTAAGACAGAGACCTTAAGCAGTGAGGCCCACTGGCATTCACAGAGGTGCCAGGTTTGCTTCTCACAAAGCTGGAATAGTGGTTGCATCTTTGCTCACCCCCTTTGCTTAGCACCTGCTGCCTCCTCTTAAAGATTTCCCAGGAGTTATCACTTGCTGGCCAGGAAGGAGATATTGCCTATTTAGCACACCTTTTGACCAGAGCACTCCTTTAAGATGGGGATTCTAAGGATTTGAATTCTTCAGGGCAGGATTCCACTTCCCCAAAAGAGAGGTGGGAACAATCATTTTTAAAAAGCACGAATGATCCCTGCTCATTGTTTGAAGCAGAAGTTGTGTGCACCCGCCCTCAGGAGCAACTTCAGCTTCCAAACAGGAGCACCCATGGAAGGCTGTTCAGCTGCATCCCCTTCCCTGAACAGGTGCGTGGAGGCTGGTGTGAAATGAAGCCATTGCCTTTGGTGGTGGACACATTAGCTGCAGGAACACTTTTCTGCCTTTTCCCATAGGGGTGTGCTGCCAGCTATGGCCCACCAGAAACTGTAAGCTCCCAGGAGCTGCAGCTTGAAATGCCTTTTAAAGTACTGATGCCAAGAGGAAAAAAAATTAAATTCTTGGGCTTCTTTTATCTCCACTTGCCAGTGTCCAAGTGTCTCTGTATTTCTGGTGATTTCCCTTTACTGTCTGATATGACCAGCACTAAAAATCTAGGTAATGCAGCACCTAGCTGGTGGGTGCCCATGCTCTTTACTGGACCTTTCCTTAAATACCTAGAAGCTCAGCAGTTGTCACATATAGAGCAGCACACAAAAATATGGATAGAGAAACTTTATGTCAGCTGAGAGTGTTGTGATAATATTTGGATATAAGCACATCTATGCCTTTTAACTGGTTAGCCTTAACTCCTTTTAGCACTGAAGTCAGGGAGAGTGTTCAACATTTCTAGAAGAGCTCAAATACCCTCAGTCCTGGGCAGGCAGACCTAAAATAAGTCAGGTAATACACTTTTTCTCAAACTACACTGCTTCCAAAACTAGTAGACAAAATGCCAACTGTTGTCAATGACCTTTTAGAACTAATTTTTGCTTTCAGTGTTAAACTTACTCATTTTGTCTTTGCATTTATAGGCCTCCTTTTCTCCTCGTGTATTTCAGCTCCAGATAATTATTCTAATTAAAAATATGTAAAAGCCAACAAATGCAACAGAAGTATTTTCTCTTTTGAAAACCATGGATAATTACCTCCAGTATGCATAACTTAGATGCCTCTTAACACATTTTTCAATTACTCCTCTGATATTTTTCTCTTCCTGCTGATGCAAATCTCACTTATTGATTGAATTCTGTAATATTTTAACTGAATACCTGATTTAGCAATGAAAAGCACTGTCTAATTGTACTACTGTGAAGCAAAAAAAATAAAATAAAATAAAATTCCCAGTATCCAGCTAGACACTTTTAGACACTNTCAAAGGAAAAGATTAAAAAGAAAAGTAAAATATCAAAAGTTTCTCCTTTCTAAATATTCAGGCATCTTAAGGTACAAAGGCACATACATCAGAAAAAATGAGGGAAAGGCTCATAAGTTTTCTGTGATTCCACAGGTCAAATACTGCTTACAAATTAAACATCATAAGTTTCATATCTCTTGAAATCAAGGTATACTTCTGTACAGACTATATACAATCTCTGTGCTACTTATTGGCAGAGTAAATTTCAAACCAATTAACTTACAACATTTTTTTCCTGGACTTCTCTTTCCCTCACCTCTTTATAAGATTTTTGGTGTCCTTATGGCAAGATTTCAGCACAGGCCTTCCTAAAGTCACTAATGAACGAAGATATCCATCCAAAGAGTTCCTGAGAGTCTAGATCTTGTGGCTCCCCAAATTTTACCTGTAAATTTGAAAGAGAAGAATATTTAATATTAGCATATTCAATAATCTAAACCATGTCCAGGATCTTAATGAAATCAAAAGAGCAAGAGAAAAGTTAAATATTATTATTAATATTATTATTATTAGAAAATAGAGCTGGCTAAATTCTCCAGCAAGCTGAGATCCAAACAGCCCAAGTAAAAGCACTCCAGGAGTTTTCACTGTATTACCTCACTGACATGGGTTTCTGTAAAAACCAGTCTGTGACTGAACTATAGATTTCCAGCTGAAGAGGAGGAAGATCAGTAAATCATAAAGCTTTCTGGTTCTGCAGTTTGTTTCACAAAAGAAAATGTGTTAGGGAATTATAGTCCATGGCAGACATGGTGGCAGCATATTCAAGCCAAGAACTCCTTTTCTGTCATTTTGGTTTGCAAGCAACCAAAAATATCCATAAGGAAGAAGACATTTTTGGGAGAAGTAATTTATCAAAGAGCCACTTTTCCCTGTTCTCAACTTTCCTTCATTTGAAAAAGGTGAACAGATGGAAAGGTTTTGAAGAAGACATGAACAATATTGGCATCACATCTGACTGCTAGAAAACAAAGAGGCAAAAGGCAGTCGTGTGACAAAGTTCAATAGTAGGACAGCAACTCCTGAATTATCTAAAATCACTTCCACATAGCCCTCCAGTTCTAGGATAGGAAAGGATTTTTCATATTAAGTCTGTTGCTAAGGTCTAATTCAAGAAGTTTGACATCCTTTTCAAATATTTCCCCTTAACAGGATCAGTGAGTTAAAGAACATCACTCTGCCTGCCATAGCTCTCTAATGCAGCAGAACAAATCTAAAGAACATGCTCCAAAAGCTTCAGAAAAAAAGTTTCAAAAGGCATCTTGTGTTGCTACAGATTCTTATCTTGGCTGTAATTGAGAGCTACTCTGTAATAGGGGGATACAGAGGCTCTCTCAGCCCCTCCCAAGGCTGAACAGCAAAGAAGCTTTATTTCACTATTTCAGATTTCAACTGAAATACAGGAAAAGCTTTGGGCAGGTATCTGTCATTATCTCAACAGATTCACCTGGACATAATCTAATAAGATTTTAGGAGTAAACACTGCCTGGAAATCCAAAACTACTCGCATATAATCCAGTCACAAAAGCATTAACATTAACCAGTGACACCTGATTAATAGTTTTGCCTGTTGTGTTCCTAATTGCACCTCCTGGGTGCTCCAAGCCCTTGATCTTTGGCACACCTCACCACTCACCCATGGTGTACCATCAGTTAAACAGTAATGAGAGAGGCATTTCCTGGAGCTAATGACCATCTGTGAAAAGTTGATAGCCCACAGCTATACCACAGGCAGTTATCCCCAATTTATTGTTCATTCCATAGAAGTGTCACATGCCAAGGTCATTATTGATTTTATAAGCAGAATATAAAATCATAAAGGTAGGCTTGTGGATTTTTATGTGCAACATGCTTTCCGTGGCTACCTACAACACATTTCCAGATCAGACAGTCCTCTAGGTAAAATGGACTATTCCTTCCTAGTGCTCTTGAAATGATAGCCTGGTCTTTGATCACCCATCCTATTTTATATTTGCTTTATATTTTGCTGCTTTATAAATAAGCAAAAAGGTCTGCCTAGCAATAAAATTATTCAGAAAAAAAAATCCATTCTAAGGGAGAGAAATACATCTAATGCCTGACAGAACTGATGGTGAAGGGAGGACAAAAAGCAGGTGGATTTAAACATGAGGAAACTTCCAGCTACATGGAAATGTAATCCTCTTCAGATGCAAAAAAGAGTATCAGATGAGAGTTTCCAATATTAAAAAGTTTCAATATAAGAAAGTTTCCAATATAAGAAAGTTTCCAATACAAGAAAGATAAGTAAGAAACCTCAAAGATGTATCTGCAGCATCTTGCTAATCATCAGTTTCTGTTCAGATAGGTTCCCAAAATTCTTACTGGCTGCATCTTCTGTGTGACATTTGCTTACATGAAACTTTGCTACTTCTACTTGCCTCCCCTCCATAACACAGTAAAAAATAAAAATCAACACCATCACTTAAAGCTGTGTCCTAATCCTGAGACCAGGAAATTATTCCAGTTTCAGAGCTTAACATTGCAATTCAGCAAAACTTTCTCTTTCCTTAAAGCCTCCTAGTGTGACTATACTGCTGGAGAGCATTGTCACCATGGCAGAGACCTCTGAATCTATATCATACTCCAAGAACATTGTACTAAAGGAGGAATGTACATGCTATGCTGTTAAAAATTGCAGTGTAGAGAGCTTTTCTCATTCCTTCATGGACCCTCTGACCCAAAAAGTATTTTCTAGTGTATTGGACCTACAAGGGTTGCTTCTGTTCAGAGCAAAAAGTGATTGAGCAAGTGATGTGCTTCTCCGGTGCAAGTGTGGGTGAATATAATAGGAGCAGAAAAGAACAGACAGTTTCTTTACCAGAAATCTTGCCTGTCAAGCTTCCTTTCTTCTCTGCTCATTTTTAGTTCTGTGCTACTACTAAAATCTCTATCTCAGTCTCGCTTTCACAGATACCAGGAGCTAAATCAATGCCCTGGACTATGAGCTTGTCACTAGAAGAAACCTTCAGCCCAAGTGAGAGAAGATATTGAGCTGCCTACCAGCCAAAGACATCATTTCTGGTATGAACCAGAAAACACAGTTTTCTGTAACATGATTTCTGTAATATGTTAAAATTATAAAATTGCATTGAATTTATAAAATTGCTGAGCATCTACTTTGATAGTTGTGCCACAGATCCTCTCAAAAGTGGGCTGTGCCATGTCAAGAAAAATAAAAGCCAGTTTTTAATTCAAAACCACTGTTAAATATAATAACTTCGTTTTTAGTTTCTGTGGATAGTAGAACTGTAAAGCATGTGGAAATAGGGGAACTTCTTGCATTTCTTTCTTCATTTTTTTAAAAGAAATGTAGACTTATTTTCATTACATTTTAATATGACATGTACCAGTATGTTGCTGTAAATCTTCTTCATTTCATCACATCTTTTTGACAGCTGGTATAGATCCCCTTCATATTTCAGAATTAAATCCTGTAATACAATAAAACTTCTTGATTTAGTATAACAGCATAATATTAAAGCAGGAATTAAACAGCAGTGAAAACAAGATATTTCAAGTCAAAATTTTCATGTCACAAAAATTTCACATTTCACAAAAGATAGGCATAACATCAAGCACACACATTTCCTTGCAAATATTAAAACATCGAAGACAAAAAAAAAAAGAGAAACATTGAGAAATTGTTATAGCACCTTCCAAAGACACTCGCTGAATCTATTAAAACTGGCAGAACTAGATAAGCATCATAAGGTCCTAATTTCCACCCACACAGGACACAGTCTAGCCTTTTTGCATGAGAAAACAATAATCTTATTTGCTAGATCTTAGTTGGTTTTTTTTATCCCCAGCCCACAATAAGCTGTGACAACATTACCTTTAGTTCCTTGTAGAACTGTGATTCCTGGGGTGTTGCCTTGATTGTCCTGGGTTTAATAATCCGCCTGCACTGAATAACATTTTCCAATTCTTTTTTTAAAACTAACAAAAGAGAAAGAAATAAGAAATTTCACTAGCGTGCAGTTGTGTCCAATGGACTGCAAATATCTAATTAAGGATACATGGAAAATTGAGAAGGATGTGAGCCTGTAATATATTCATCTAGGAATATACATCTTCTGTTTTGAAACAGAAATCCTGAAAGAGGCAATGATTTTATGAAAACAAACGAACAAACAAACCCCCTTAAAAAATAGTATGTGATCACATCACAGCAACTCAGTATAATGAAGAGCTTGATTGTATGGTTATGCAGCAGCCATAAATCTGACCTCTCCTGGCTTTCACCACTGGGGTTAGCAATGAAAATAACATTCTTCAAACCTACATTTTTGTGTAGAAAGTTCAGGGTTCCTTTAAAGATGAAAGAAAAAAAAAAATCTACTCTACAAAACAGTAAGAAATCTTGTCTTGGCACCAAGCACTACATCAGACTGCTACCATGGGAGCTCTCTAACAGTGTGAAATGGAGGAGGATACAGCCTTGGCTCCAGGGGCTTGGTCCTGAACTGACCCAGGCTGCAGGCCACTGTCTTCCTCCCCTTATGCTCAGGCAATATTGGCAGCAGATCAGCCCCAGGATGTGCCTTGAACTATATGGTGAGGAAGGCTGATTCAGTGGCATTTAGTCCATCTCATTCCATCTCTGCCCTCGTAAAAGGGACTCAGAAGACTGAGTGAATACACTGGGTCCGTCAGGACTCCATGGAGGGAAGCGGCCAGTCAATCTCCTCCAGTTCCATGATTCATCTCCTTTGACAGCTTCCAGCAGTTTCTGGTCCTCTGATCATTGCCCTGTTTTACCCATGACTTTCCAAAACTGTCTTTGAAATATATACTGATTTTTGCTACAAAGGTTGCCCCCAAAGACACCCGAGTTATTAGTGTTACTTTTAGCTCCTTATGTCCCTTTAAAAATTATTGGAATTTCTTGGAACAGAATAAAAACACACCTCAGTAGCCTCAAACTACATGCCTGGCTGACTCCCAAAACCCAGAAGAATAGGTGCAAAGGTGTTTCAATGCAAGAACTGAGAGACATCATTCAGATGTTATCAAAAGCTGAAGTAGGCTATACTGGTCTGTAGCTACAGTAAACACCCATGTCACATTTTTAAAAGATAGAATTTTATAAACTAAAATCATAATACAAGTCATGTTCATACATTCATACACCTTCTCTCTCAAAGGGTTCAATCTAAAAGACATTGAATTCACTAGTCACTTTATGATACTGTTCAACGGTAAGTTGTAAACGTCTCCCAAACTCTAGCTTACATTTCAACAGCCTTATTCTCTTTCTTCCTGAAAACTTCATGAGTGTTGGACTCCTTTCTAAAGAAGAACACCAGCTTGGTGCAAAAAAATCCTAGAACTTCAGGACTGAACCATAGTAAGTTTTCTCCTGCTTCACTGCCTGCTCCTGGAGACTGCTTCAGCAGTAACTTTCATGGAGCACTTGTATTGCTTAGCATTTGTGGTTTATTATAAACTCTATTTACCAAGGGCGGTGTATTTTTTATATTTCTAAAACAACTGGAAACACTTTAAATTTTTATTCTTTTCTTTTATATATTTTTTTTT
>VYZU01083043.1:0-35415 GCA_013401355.1 Ceyx cyanopectus | reverse complement strand
TTCCTCTTTGTTTTCCTTGTATGAATATGCCCAAGGATTACAATTTTTGGACAAATGCTTTCCTGCTCTGTGTTGCTCTGCAAGAGGCTTCGATTATCTGTGTTCTTGGAAGGTTGTTAAAGAGAAGAGCACAATCAGTTCCTGGTTTTTAATGAGGAAACAAGATGGCTTGATAACTTGTCTGCAATAGGTCTTGTAGATTAACTCTCTGCAAAGGTGATTAAGAGGAAATATTTCAGCACAATCCCCTTAAAGGGTAATCTCACAGTTCAGTGAGATTAAGTAGGAAAGGAGGGGATGAGAATCAGAGAATCACAGAATGTATTCAGTTGGAAGGGACCTCCAAAGGTCATCTAGTCCAACTCCCCTGCAATAAGCAGGGACATCTCTAAGGGGAAGATTTCCATTTTGCATGCACACGGAGAACTTAATTTCAAAGCTACATTTGGTTAACAGTGACAGTTAATAAGGCTTTCATCTGAAATTCTCAAAAGGTGGATTTTTAAATATTAATTTTGCTGCCACTTAAATGCACTCACAGTGTCAGTGGAACACCACAGCCACTTACCAGGTCACACAGGCATTGCCCAGGATCTCTTGGATATCCAAGTGAAACAGAACCAGGCACACTGGTCTGCTGGGCAAACAGCCACAATTCCAGTGCATTAAATTGCCATAGACCAGATGAAACTAATAAGTACAGAAAAAAATCTGCCTTTACTTTGCAGTAAATCTTGCCATAAGCAATGTTGTTACCACTGGAAAATGGATGTGATTTGGGATTTCTCTTTAATAGGGTAGCCAAGATCTCAATTTTTTATTTCCATCCAAAAGATTCCTCATCCAGAAGCTGCGAAGCTTAATCAGGCTTCCTGTGGGCCTACCAATAGCTGCTCCAAATCTGAGCATCTTGCTTTTGTGTATTGAGTGTGCCCAGGACTTTTTATGTAATAAAAAATGAGAGAACACATCAAACAGTCTGACTTCAGGCCATTAGAAAGGCACAATAGAGTAAAGCCACTGGGAACAGATGGTTTTGCTTCCTATCGTATTCTCCAGATGTTGCCCATTAAAAAGGCCAAGTTAGGGGGCTTCTTGTGCAATTTCTCCCCCCCATTTCATCCAAAATATTTGAGCTTCAGCCCAAAGAGCAGCAGTAAACAAAGGGTCTAGATGGTTGAGGGCAAAGTTATCGCTCAGGGTATCTGAGCGCGTGCAAATGCCTCACGTTTTTGCATGCAATTTTGCAGAGGTTGTTAGATCACAATCAAGAAAACAAAGGGCTTAAACACCCAGGTACGAGAGAAGATCTCCACATCAGAAAAGTCTCCGTGGGTTACCACCCTCTGGACTAAAACAGGTAGCACAGCTAATATGGTGTAGATGATAAACAAGAGGTAAAAGATGCTCTCAGAAGACAGTCTGTGTTTCCGCTTAATTTTGATTAAACTCCACATCTTGGGTTAAAATCAGTTAAATCAGACTTATTTTCGACGTTGACATCCTGGCTGAGGTGCTGCTTCTTTACCATGGGTCTCAGGCTGTCTTCAGCAGTAAATTTAGGGGAATGGGAGCAAAGTGGGAGCATCTGAAGTGTCATCGGTTTAAAAGACAAAGCTCAGACAACTAAATGGTGTGTTTCAACGATACTATTTAACCTCAAATGTCATATATCAGCCCTTTATAACACCATTTGTCTTGATGTGTGAGTGTATTTGAAGAAACCAAGCAAAATATTTTGCAACCTAACGTAAGGCTGCATCAGAATTAACAGGCCCTGTTGTATGTCAAGGAGGAATGTGGCAGCATTTCCCCATATTCTGCTGGGCAGTTGGCAGAATGTTCAATCTGTTGAATGCTGGAAGGAAAACCAAGCTGGTGTTTGTTCTGCTGCAAGGTATTTTAATGTGGTTCTTTGAAGCTGAGAAACCAAAGGAGTTGAAAGGGAGAGAACTTATGCAAGCTTTTGTTCCAGTGATGCTTACACAGCAACAGGGAAATTCACAGAAAAAAATTAAATTGCTCTTTTAAGAAAATGAAGAACAATCTGACTGGAAGGATATTTTTGAAAGTGATGACAAATTCTTGCTTATATAAGCCTCTATGGAATTTTGTACTGAAACAACATTAACTCTACCACAGAATCAGGAAATGTATAACCTGTGCATTATAAACATCCTCTATTAGCTGTTAAATGTAAATTTATTCCAGACTTCTGGGTATTGTTTAGGAAAGACACTTATATAGTCATTCCTAGAGAATAACAAAACCTGAAAAAAGAGAGGAAAGTCAGAGGGTTTGTTCTTCTTCCTGTCTCCTCTGCAAAAAGGCAAAGAATCTTTTCTTTTCAAACTTATGCCTCACTTAGCTAGAAGAGACATCACTGATCCACACAAAATCACATAATTTCAGTTGTTTATAAATAAGAAAAAGTGAGCTCGGTGTTTTGTCACTAGTGTTACTTTCAAAAGTAACACTTTTGTGTTTTTTGAAAGTACAAACTTTCTCAAAAAGGGAGAAGTGTGTTTGTTTGCTGTTCTTCCCATATATTGTATTCCAGGAGAATAGTTTTTGCTCCTGGATCCCTAGTACTTACCTTCTTTTTCAAAATCTCCAGTAAAGATGTCATCAGAGTATCTGGAACCAGAATGCTTAGCTTGAGAAACTGAAAAAAGGCATCAAACTAAATCCACACTGCCTATCTGAAATTCAGATGAAAGCATGAGTGTTGACAGACTACTTGGAAGATTTTTCACCCAGATGTGTAAAGTAGGTACCATTAACAGTGGAAAGGGCTAGAAAAATGTTTGTTGGACTCAGCATGATAACCTATATATTCTTGTTTGTCTTTCTTTGAACACTGGTTTTTGAAGGTAGTTTGTGATGGGTTCTATAGTTTGAACATCACAACTCCAGGGACTTCACTCAAGTAACTTCTTGCTCGCTAGAAACTGCTGACATCTGAACACGAGTTTAAAAAAATCTGAGAAAACTACACCAAAATGCTCTGGGATACACCTATATGCAGTGAAGAAGTGATGAAGCTACGAGATAACTGCCCTGTGACAAAACCGTATAGTACATGTGTAAAAGGGGAAAATAAGAGTGCCACAGCTTTCCTACTGCTCTTCCAACACATCTACACCCCTCAGCAACTCCACCTGTCTAAAAGAAGCAGCTTTTGCATCTCAACATTGCTGCTTTGTGAAGAGGCTCCGAAGTCACTCGTCAAACGTGTTGCTCCACCTCCCTCTGCTGGGAGATCCACACAGCAATGTTTGCTCCCCTTCCCGGTTTCCACCTTAGAATAATCGGGGCACGTCTGACCACAACCTCAGTTTCTTGTGTAGAAAGACATCAATCACATCAGACATGGCTGTTGTTCCAGGTTTGGGGTTTTTTACCCACGTTCTCTGTGTTCGATTTAATTGCCTCTATGCCACGAGGCTTAGAGCAAAATCACCTTGTGGTCCAACATTAGAAAATGTCCAAGTTTAATTCATCACTATATGAATATATGTTATGCCTGAGGATTGAAATTAAAGATCATTAAGACTCCCACTTTATTACAAATATAGAAGGAACAGTGCTTAGGAGTGAATCAGTTTTGTGTCTTGACTGAAGAGCACTTAATGCCCTGGAGACAGACACTGCACGAGGCAGATGAACAAAAAAAGTTGTGATAAAACTCACTGGATGCTCCTGGAAAACCAGATTCCATCCTGTCTTTGTCAAAGATTTTCTTCTAAAATCCGATAAATTCTCCACTATCACATTTTGGATATACAACATGTGAACCTGCAATTCCTTTTGAGAAATTGCAGAGTTTTGCAGCAAATAGGAGCAGTACTCTGACCAAACATACTGCTATATACTGTCAGAAATCAGACCTCAGGCATCTCCAATTATCACCCTAAATTAGTTGGCACTTTTGACAATTCCCCATCTGTAAAACAGAGAGAATGACACCACAAGGACGTTATGAAGATAAATTTGTTAATTTCTGTTAATAAGTAGGATAATGTGACCAAAAAAAGCACCATGGAAAAGCCCATTAGGAAATGAATAATTATGTATTCATGGACGGGTTTTGGATGGTGTGCACAAAATTAGGCCTGGGGACATAGACTAGATGATAAGAAGAAAAAAAGAAATGCTGCACGTTTGCTCATTCTGTGAGCACTGTCTGACTTGTGCACTGAATGAGGCAGGGATCCTGTGGGTGGACACCACAAAGACTGCACCATGATGCATGCACACAGGCCTCTGTAATTCCTTTTTTTTCTCTCTTTGTCTTGTGACTTTTTAATCATAACATTTCCTCACTAAGTATATCGTGGGATGCTAAACATATATTTAGAAGTAAGTTGCTTAATGTTACAAGTGGGATTTTTTTTTGCTCCTGGCTTAAAAAAAATGCCATTTTCCCTAATTTCTTTAACTGGTATAGCTTGGTAAATCCAATTCTACAGGTAGTAGGAGTCTGTGGCTGTGTGACTGCCAGCACCAGCAGTGACACTGCTGCTGTGAAACAGCACAGAAGCTTTCTGTAATGAACACTGGGAGGATCTGGAGTCTTCCCAGTAAATGGAGCTGTTCTGCCAGCNCCATTAACAGTGGAAAGGGCTAGAAAAATGTTTGTTGGACTCAGCATGATAACCTATATATTCTTGTTTGTCTTTCTTTGAACACTGGTTTTTGAAGGTAGTTTGTGATGGGTTCTATAGTTTGAACATCACAACTCCAGGGACTTCACTCAAGTAACTTCTTGCTCGCTAGAAACTGCTGACATCTGAACACGAGTTTAAAAAAATCTGAGAAAACTACACCAAAATGCTCTGGGATACACCTATATTCAGTGAAGAAGTGATGAAGCTACGAGATAACTTCCCTGTGACAAAACCGTATAGTACATGTGTAAAAGGGGAAAATAAGAGTGCCACAGCTTTCCTACTGCTCTTCCAACACATCTACACCCCTCAGCAACTCCACCTGTCTAAAAGAAGCAGCTTTTGCATCTCAACATTGCTGCTTTGTGAAGAGGCTCCGAAGTCACTCGTCAAACGTGTTGCTCCACCTCCCTCTGCTGGGAGATCCACACAGCAATGTTTGCTCCCCTTCCCGGTTTCCACCTTAGAATAATCGGGGCACGTCTGACCACAACCTCAGTTTCTTGTGTAGAAAGACATCAATCACATCAGACATGGCTGTTGTTCCAGGTTTGGGGTTTTTTACCCACGTTCTCTGTGTTCGATTTAATTGCCTCTATGCCACGAGGCTTAGAGCAAAATCACCTTGTGGTCCAACATTAGAAAATGTCCAAGTTTAATTCATCACTATATGAATATATGTTATGCCTGAGGATTGAAATTAAAGATCATTAAGACTCCCACTTTATTACAAATATAGAAGGAACAGTGCTTAGGAGTGAATCAGTTTTGTGTCTTGACTGAAGAGCACTTAATGCCCTGGAGACAGACACTGCACGAGGCAGATGAACAAAAAAAGTTGTGATAAAACTCACTGGATGCTCCTGGAAAACCAGATTCCATCCTGTCTTTGTCAAAGATTTTCTTCTAAAATCCGATAAATTCTCCACTATCACATTTTGGATATACAACATGTGAACCTGCAATTCCTTTTGAGAAATTGCAGAGTTTTGCAGCAAATAGGAGCAGTACTCTGACCAAACATACTGCTATATACTGTCAGAAATCAGACCTCAGGCATCTCCAATTATCACCCTAAATTAGTTGGCACTTTTGACAATTCCCCATCTGTAAAACAGAGAGAATGACACCACAAGGACGTTATGAAGATAAATTTGTTAATTTCTGTTAATAAGTAGGATAATGTGACCAAAAAAAGCACCATGGAAAAGCCCATTAGGAAATGAATAATTATGTATTCATGGACGGGTTTTGGATGGTGTGCACAAAATTAGGCCTGGGGACATAGACTAGATGATAAGAAGAAAAAAAGAAATGCTGCACGTTTGCTCATTCTGTGAGCACTGTCTGACTTGTGCACTGAATGAGGCAGGGATCCTGTGGGTGGACACCACAAAGACTGCACCATGATGCATGCACACAGGCCTCTGTAATTCCTTTTTTTTCTCTCTTTGTCTTGTGACTTTTTAATCATAACATTTCCTCACTAAGTATATCGTGGGATGCTAAACATATATTTAGAAGTAAGTTGCTTAATGTTACAAGTGGGATTTTTTTTTGCTCCTGGCTTAAAAAAAATGCCATTTTCCCTAATTTCTTTAACTGGTATAGCTTGGTAAATCCAATTCTACAGGTAGTAGGAGTCTGTGGCTGTGTGACTGCCAGCACCAGCAGTGACACTGCTGCTGTGAAACAGCACAGAAGCTTTCTGTAATGAACACTGGGAGGATCTGGAGTCTTCCCAGTAAATGGAGCTGTTCTGCCAGCCTCTCATCAGTTGATTTCTTTGCCAAGCTACTTTAGGATTACATCCCTCTGCTAATAGGTTAAACCTGCCTTCAAGTGGTCAGATGAGTTGGTTCAAAGCAGGAGGAAGTTTGAACTGACCTTCACTGTAGATAGTGTCAGCTGGCACTGATCTGCTCCACCACAAAGAGCTCCTCAGCTGCTCCTACATCAAGCTGGCAATGTAGGGGTGCCATCTGGCTTTTCACTTTCACAGTAAGCTAGAAGAGACAAGACTAAGGGCAGAAGGTCATTTTACTTTCTTCTGAATAAGGGTTAGATTAAGTTTCCAGAGAAATCATAATACTTCTCAGCTGAATACAAATTTGGGGTATAAGAGTGTACAAGAGGGGTCAATTGGGAAATGCAGTTGTTAAAATGTTCCCCTTACACATGTGCTCCCAGCCCTGAAAATGCAACTGGTTTTTCTGATAACTTTGATGGAGTCCTTTATAGAAAAAAGTTGTCACCAGTTCTTGTTTCTCTTGGCAGGAATATACTTTTGCTTCCAGTTTAATGTCTGTAGGAATGTGTGTTTTAATACATGTGTGTGTGTAGACATTATATATAAAAAGCTTAATTTCATCTAGTAACTTATTGGTTAGTCAGGAAGCTTAATAAAGATCATGCAGTCCATGCTGAAGAACAGCCTTGATTGCTTTGGGAATTAGCAGCCAAGTACCTCTGGCAGTTTGGATGGCATTAGACTTTGTTGGAATAAATTCAAGGCTATATAAGCCTGACAAAGGCCAGTGGTGGCTGAAATGGGAAAAGGCTGCAGCGTGGAACAGCAAACATGCCAATTTTCCAATGTAAAAATAACTTTTATTCATTAAGCTTCCTGATTAAACAAACCAGCACCAAAGCAAATTGTCAAGTGGCATGCAGGGGGAGGGCTTTAGTTTTCTTTTTTCACTCTGTGACTGAGCCCGTGTAACAATTCTCAGCTGAGTGGCATCATTCCCTTGGATGATCTCCATTTCTAATGTGACAGGGTGCCAGTGATTTTCCTCTTTGGCAGGAGGCTGTGTAGTCACAGTCATCAGTGTTTAGCCATAAAATGCTAATTCAGCAAACAGCAACCAAGACAAAACTTCTGCTGTGTGTACAGGGCCACATAATTAGCCATCTCCTGCATCAAGTGTAACTGAATCACAGGAATGGACTAAAACTGGTGGCTGAGTTGGATGACACGATGGAAGAATATAACTAAATAAAGGGGCTGTTCAGGAAAAATTAGGCTCCAGTGTTACCAATGTTTATTAGGCTCAAATCATCACCTCTGATCTCAGTGAAAAAACCTTGTTGAGGAGGAGGAAAGTAGGATGAAACTGGGTTCTGCTACTTTAGGGTGAGGGAAATGGAGTTGGCAATCCCGATGGATACAGTTGTCAGCACAGGGATCCCAGTTTCATGGGGGAAGAGTGAGAAGATGCTTGAGATCTTCTAGGTCCCTTCCAACCCCTGACAGTCTGTGATTCTGTGATACTTAGGAGGTAAATAACCCCAGGGTTTGTGGGGGAATCCCCGGGCTGGAAAACGGACCCGCTTCTCGCCATCACGAGTGGAGGGGCCGCCCCTGGGGCCCTGCAGCGGCGCGGCGGGCCGGTGGAAACGGGGACAGAGCCGGTAACTCGGCGCCACGCCAGCCGCCTCCCAGCCGGGAGGGACCCATTTCCCTTCTCCCGGCATCCGCCATCCAACATGCCTCCTCCGCCGGCGGGAAACGCCGAGCAGGCCTCTCGGGAACTACAACTCCCGTCGTGCCCCGCGGCGCCCCGGAGCCCTGCGGCGGCGGCCCCGGAAGGGGCGGGGACGCGCGGCGGCCGCTTCCGGCGGGGCGGGTGCGGAGCGGAGCCGAACGGGCTTCGGAGGCGGCGGCCGAGGCGGTTTAAAGGGGGGGGGTTGGCGGTGCCTCTCCTTGTGCGTTGGCGCCTCGTTCGCCGTCATGTCGGCGCTGGAGAAGCAGCTGCACCTGGGCCGTCTCCCGCCGAGGCCTCCCTTGCCCGGTGGCGNTCTCCATTTCTAATGTGACAGGGTGCCAGTGATTTTCCTCTTTGGCAGGAGGCTGTGTAGTCACAGTCATCAGTGTTTAGCCATAAAATGCTAATTCAGCAAACAGCAACCAAGACAAAACTTCTGCTGTGTGTACAGGGCCACATAATTAGCCATCTCCTGCATCAAGTGTAACTGAATCACAGGAATGGACTAAAACTGGTGGCTGAGTTGGATGACACGATGGAAGAATATAACTAAATAAAGGGGCTGTTCAGGAAAAATTAGGCTCCAGTGTTACCAATGTTTATTAGGCTCAAATCATCACCTCTGATCTCAGTGAAAAAACCTTGTTGAGGAGGAGGAAAGTAGGATGAAACTGGGTTCTGCTACTTTAGGGTGAGGGAAATGGAGTTGGCAATCCCGATGGATACAGTTGTCAGCACAGGGATCCCAGTTTCATGGGGGAAGAGTGAGAAGATGCTTGAGATCTTCTAGGTCCCTTCCAACCCCTGACAGTCTGTGATTCTGTGATACTTAGGAGGTAAATAACCCCAGGGTTTGTGGGGGAATCCCCGGGCTGGAAAACGGACCCGCTTCTCGCCATCACGAGTGGAGGGGCCGCCCCTGGGGCCCTGCAGCGGCGCGGCGGGCCGGTGGAAACGGGGACAGAGCCGGTAACTCGGCGCCACGCCAGCCGCCTCCCAGCCGGGAGGGACCCATTTCCCTTCTCCCGGCATCCGCCATCCAACATGCCTCCTCCGCCGGCGGGAAACGCCGAGCAGGCCTCTCGGGAACTACAACTCCCGTCGTGCCCCGCGGCGCCCCGGAGCCCTGCGGCGGCGGCCCCGGAAGGGGCGGGGACGCGCGGCGGCCGCTTCCGGCGGGGCGGGTGCGGAGCGGAGCCGAACGGGCTTCGGAGGCGGCGGCCGAGGCGGTTTAAAGGGGAGGGGTTGGCGGTGCCTCTCCTTGTGCGTTGGCGCCTCGTTCGCCGTCATGTCGGCGCTGGAGAAGCAGCTGCACCTGGGCCGTCTCCCGCCGAGGCCTCCCTTGCCCGGTGGCGGCGGCCAGTCCGGCTCGAAGATGCGCATGGGGTAGGTGTGGGGGGGTGGGGAAGGGGATGTGAGGTGGCTGTGGAGGGAGGGAAGGGGGGTGCTCGTTGCTGGGGGGCTCGATGGCGGGGGGCTCGTCGGGGGGCTGTGGAGGGAGAGATGCTCGTTGCTGGGGGGTGTAGGGGAGGGAGGTTCCCTTTGCTGGCAGGTGGAAAGGGAGTAGGGGCCGCCCTTGTGTGGGCAGAGTGGGATGCCCTGCCCAAAGGGGGTACCCTGCCTTGAGGGGAGCTGGGGGTGTACTTTGGGTCATTTGTGGCTAGGGGGGGGGGGGGAATTGGGGGCTGGGGGGTTTTGCTGCTGGGGAGCAGGGTGGGCTGTGGGAGAGGGAATCCCATAGGTGGGGTGCTTGTTGTTGGGGGATTAAGCAGGGAAAGGGTGGAAAGCAGTTCCCTGGGGGGTTTAGGGTGAGGGGTGGCAGCCCCTTGGATGTCCTGGGTGGTGCCACGATGCCATCGAGGCTCCAGGATGGCCCTGCTGGGAGCTGGATTGTTCAGCAGTGCCCCAGAAGAACAGCATCAGCACAAGGGGTTCCCAAGCTCCCTCTCCTTGGCAAGGAGAGGCTGGCAGAGGTGTGACTGCATCTAGAGTGCTGGGGGAACTGGGATTGCACTTTTCTGGTTGTCCTTGTGCCACCTGCATTGGAAGGGAGGGTCAAATATGTGGTGACTTGTGTGGGTGGTACCTCGAAGTCGGTGGAAGCCTGGGCTGGGGGAGAGAGGGGCAGCTAAACCTTATTTCTCAGCAGTAGAACTGTGAGCTCTGCCAGGGGACTTCAGCTCCTGCTTCAGAGGATGGCAAATCTGGGATAGAATGGTATGGATGGTGAATTTTTGAAGCAGGAGGGAGAACAGGGTTTGGAAATCGAGGATTTCAACCAGCATCTGGATGTGTGAACAGCAAAAAGGACAAGAACAGCCAAGAGAGGGAGAAAATGAGTTGCAAATGGGATGGCTTTGAAGGAATTTCATAGTTTTGCTTCCAAAGGTGGGAGGGAGAAGCAGGTTAGAGGGGAGCAGGATGATCTCCCAGCAGGATTATGGAGGCAGGGAAGTTAAGAGTGGAAGAGGGAGCTTCTGTGAGGTGAGCAGCTTCACTGAGCCTGCCCTGGAGGAAGTGCTCTAGTTGGAGGGTAAAAATATCCTGCAATTCCTGCAGGAAATTTCCCTTGCCTTGGTGTGTGAAATCAGGTAAGTGAAAGAAATCACCTCAAGAAGCAGCTGTGCTGCTGTGACCGAAGGGAATTGTTCTGCTGCTTTTGTTCCTCCTCTCCTTTAAAGCACGATTTAAAAACCTTAATTCCCCCTCATAGATCTAGCCAAGTGTATTATAAATAATAATACAAGTGGTGTAGTTAGTAGGTGAATTAATACAACCCAATTTTATCCGGTGTTCCTCCTTTCCTTTTTTTTATTCCTGACCAAACAAACCCCTGTGATGTTTGTTGCTTCACTTACTCATCTCAGGTAAATAAACAACTTGGAATGGAGCTGGGGAGTTTTAAATGGATTTTCTGCTGGATGCCTATGGGGTATTTTTGCAGCTCAGGAATATTTCTGCTCCTGAGTTGCAATCCTGTCTAGTAATTTATGTAATGCTTCCTATGTTGCTGATCTTTGGAGGGTTGTTGACTGTTCTCTGCTAGGGAAATTATTATTGAATCTACTGTTTAGACTGAAAAAAAAACCCTTTAAGATCATCAAGTCCAACTGTTAATCCAGTTTGGTTTGGATTTTGAAGGGAAGGTCATTTCCTATTGTTCTCTAATGCCATTAACCTCTGTTTTCCCTTTTAAATTCTTTCTGAAAGCACTGATATGAAATGTGGTTTTGTGGTTAAGGATCAAGAATCCCTCAGTCTTTCCTCTTTGGAGCAGCTGGGGGGAGTTCATCATCATGTTGTAGTTGTGCAGCACAGTTGTATTTTTGGTTTCTTGCTCTGACAGCAGTGCCCAGAACCACACGTGGAATTTCAGCAGAGGCTTCTACACCCTTGTGAGCTGGGAAAACTTATTTTTTCAGCTGTGTTTGTAGCTGGGAGTTTCATTCCTACACCTCAGCACAGCTGGGTTTGCTTTGGTGGCATGACTCTGCCCCTCTGCTCAGGTTCTGCTTGTATCTTGTCTGTGACTGAGTAAATAATTTCTGCCTGGGTTTAATTCAGGCTTAGCTAAGGTTAGTCTTAGCAGGATGCAGTTCAATGCAAACAAGGGCTCAATTCTATAGCTGGGCCACAAAGAGACTGTAATTATACAGAGAAAAATTAGTGTGTCTTACAGTGCTGCAAATTCTGACATTTAAAATTCCTTTAAAAATCAAACTAATGGGGAACAAAAATAATGAGCCTTGGAGAAAGCTTTGTTTGCTGCATAAAACATCTCATGTTAGAAATGATTTTATTTCTCTGCTTGGAATCTTTCATTGGAGGCAGAGCTGTTAACATGGGTTTAAACTTAATATCCCCCAGTGCTGCTGAGCTGGTCGTTCCAGGGTTAATTTGCTCTGTAAGCACCAGTCCTCTGACCAGCACATTGGTGCCCTGGCAGTGCTGGGTTAGTGGTTGGATTAGATGATCTTAGACATCTCTTCCAACAAAACCAGCTCTGATTCTTCAGATTCACTGGGGAAATCAAATAATGGAGTTTTTCCAAAATGCCTAGTGCAGCAAAGGGACTGAACCTCCCCCCAGCAGCTCCTGACAGCTGGAGCAGTGGCTGCACGTGCTGTCTTAAGTTCTTCATTAGTTTGCTCACAGAAGGAGCTTATTCAGAGCTGAGGATCCAGGTGGGATTTGGAAATGAAGAAGAATTTGCTTTTCTTTGCCAACACAGGAAGAAAAATGATGGGTGATCTCCTAAGATCCTTTCATTATCTAGCAGGGCTTGATTGGATCAGACTTGTGTAATCCAGTCGTGGCAATTTTAGCTCATTTCCCTTTTCTTAGCCAGTTTTTTTTCCCCTTAAAACTTTCTAATAATAAACATGTATGTATTCAGCATCTTCAAGACAGAACCTCAAATACTGTCCTTGTCAATCTGTAGAATTTCTAAATAGAGCTTGTCAACCCTGGCAGATCTTATCCATACACTGTCATTTGTTTCTCTTGATTTCAATTAGGGTGCAAGAGTTAATTGATGAAGGTGATATTAGTGCAGCAGTAGTTTTAAATATGGACTCTTGGTCAGGGGGAGAAGAAAAAAAAAGACATTTCTAAAAGTGTTTCCCCCTGTTTCATGTCTTCAGCCTCCATTACATCTGTTGTTGTTGTTGATGTTGTTTTGTTTTTTTTCTTTATAGGAAAATACCTGAAAGAAAAGCCCTTTAAAAATTGCTGAGGGATTTGTGGAGCCCACGTGGGCTCCTGTTGCTCCTGGATCACTTGCAGTCAGTGCACATTTTCAGAGGACAAACTGCACAAGAGGATAAAACTCACAGTGGAGGGTGCCCAGCATTTGTTTTGTGATTCCAGTTTCATACACTGGCTGGCTGGGAGCTTAAGGATCATTCTGGAAAAGTTATTCTGTTGGATCCATTTCTGGTTTGCTCCAACAGAGCCTTTAAAAAGCAGTAATTGGTTCTGTCACTTTCAATATTTGGGCAGCAAAGCAGTGCTTCAGCATAGGAAGGTGCAAAGTCACAGCTGCTGTTTCTTGGGCTGGCTTCTAATTTTGAGCCTGTGTTGATGTATCCCTAAAAAAAGAAGCTCTGGGGAAAATAACACATGAAACTTACTAATTTATTTATTTTTTTCTTCAGAGAAGTTTTTTTTTTTTCCTCTGGCAAAAAGCCACTGCCCAGCTTCCTGCAGTCCCCAAGTGTTTTGTGGAAAACTACATGTCTATTCTGCCCTTTTTGGGGCTCAGTATGAAATCAGAGGTCACTTCCACTTCCCCAGACAGAACTAGTTTGCTTTAAATTACACATATTTGCATGGGAGAGGACAACAGTATTTAATTCCCAGCTTCTCTTCATTTTCTGCTCCAATTCCCCCACAAATGTGGATGCTCTGGTCTATATTATCACACAACCCTGCCATGGTGGGGGTTGGAAGGGTCCTCTGGAGATCCTCTCATCCAGTCCCCTGCTCCAGCAGGGTCACCCACAGCAGGGTGCCCAGGATCACAGTGTCCAGGAGGGTTTGGGATCTCTCCAGAGGAGACTCCACAGCCTCTCTGGGCAGCCTGGGCCAGGCTCTGCCACCCTCACACCAAAGAAGCTTCTCCTCCTGTTCAGATGGAACCTCCTGGGTTCCAGTTTGTGCCCATTTTGAGATGTGTTCTTCACCTGCCAGAAAAGGAACCGTGCTGAGTGCCTCCAAACCTCTTGGCTATGCAGGATTCATGCAGGGCTTCTGTGTGGAGTGGCTATCTGTAGCTGCTCTGAGTTAGTGCTGTGCTCAGCATTCCCTCTGCCACTTGGGAATGCTTAAAAACCTCTGCTTATGCCAGAAACCACACAGTGGCTTTTGCTGTTTGACAGGCCTGAGGGACAGGATCCATCCAGAGTAACCTGGCTTCAGGGAGACCCTCTTGTGGCCTTTCAGCTCTTCGAGGGGCCTGTCAGCAAGATGGGGACAGACCTGAGGCTCAGTCACAACAGGAGAAGGGGTGCTGGCTTTCAACTCAAAGTCTGGAAGGGGTGGCTGATGAGATTTGCCAATTGCAAGGAATTACAACAGTCAAAAGCAGCTTTACCTTTCTGTGGCTGGAAACCCCCAGAAGACCATGTGAACCCTCGTGTGTGTGTGTGTGTGTGTGTGTGTGTGTGTGTGTGAGAGAGAGATCACTTTGTTTCCTATTCTAGAAATAGCAGGGGAAATAGGAGTTTTGTTTCTACAAAACTGAAAAGCTGCTTTGTCTGTTCCTTCTCATTTAGCCTAAAATTCAGGAGAAACTTCCATCAACACAGGAGATTTATTTCTTTTTACTTCTGTGAAGGTCTTTCACCCCCCACACCCATGCTTGATTTTAATATTCTGTGTGGTTTGCCTCCCCCAGAAGAGCTGAAGTGCAAAACGCCTGTTCAGATGCTGTTTTGTTACTCATCCTGTACACCAGCCTCCAATCGAGCCTAATTATCTTCCTGCCAAAATTAAGCACCACTCTTTTAGCCTTACTGAGTGACTATCAGCCTCCAAAACAGCTCTTGCATCCACTGAGTCATCAGGAAAATTCTGATTGCAGAGCCTTTTGTCAGTGCTGGGGATGGCTCTTAAGACTGTACTTTTTAATATATATTTGGGGTTTTATTTGATTAATTTGGTTTTTATTTGAATTATTTGGTTTTTATTTTAATTTTATTCATTTTATTATTTTTCATTTTATTATTTTTTATTTAATAACTTTAGTATTCTGGACTTGCCTTTTACTTGCATTGTGGACTTGATGAAATATTTCCATTACTGGCTCTTTTCAGTCACCAACTCTGCCTGTGCCACTCTGAGAAGTCAAAGGAAGCAGCTTGAGGAATGTTTACTTGTCTTTATTGTGATACTGTTGTTGTGTTCCTTATACTTCACCAAGACAGGATAGATATGGAAGCATTTACCCAATTTGGTCTTATTTTTTTTCCTTTTACAGTCCTGATGTTGCCCTACATACAGCATTTCAATACTAGAGTTTTAACTGCCACAAGTTTCAGGAAACCTGAGCTGCAATTCAAACTTTCTGCTGTTAACAAACCTGATGGATTTTATTTCTTCTGTATTCTGCATTGTTCAATTCTCTCCATAGTTTTTCTGCCAGCTGCTCAGTCATCAGGGCAGGTTGACTCTGTTTGAATGGAATTTCTTCCAAACATTAGAATGAGATTTCTAGGAAAGTTGTAATCCCATGACAAGCAGTACAGAGTAAATTAGCAGTAATCTTCAGTAAGTAGCTGGCACTCTGTTTTTCAATACTGTGGTGTCAAGGTGACTTCTGTGAGGGACATATTCTTTGCTATATTTATGATTCATGGGCTGAATCACAACTTTCAGAGGGCTTCCTGGCTTCCAGGCACTGGGATGCTCCCTGTCACATCACCATCAGGCTTGCTGTTGTTTTTCTTGGTTGGGAGGCTGTTTTAAGTCAAGACCATTAAATACTTAATAAAATATTTAATGATTTTGGACTCTGACTTTTGAAGTGCCTGGTCTGGGTCATATTGGGCAACTGTACTGGAATAGTATCTCTGTGTGCCCTGGGTTTTTTCCCTTGGTTTATGTCTGTCAGATCTAAATCACCACTGTTCAGTCTCCTTGGGTTTTTTTAGGAGGAAAACCCTCTTCTTTCTATGTCTCTACTGGTTTTCCTGTATATTTTTGTGATCTCAACAGGAGCACCAACTCTGGGGGAAGGGTTTGGAGGAAGGGAAGATTTCCTTGCTGATCATAAAATTGCTTATTTTTGTAGTTATATGGAAATTTCACTAATGCCTCATATATTTGTTTACTTCTACCCCTAAACTATCCTGCAACACCAGTGTGTTCTCCTCAATGCCTGTAATGATGCCAAATTAAATGAAAAATATATAAAAAAATAAGTCTTTCTTACTAATTTTTGTTGTTTTCTTACAGCCCTGGAAGAAAACGGGATTTTTCACCAGTGCTTTGGAGCCAGTATTTTGAATCTATGGAGGATGTTGTGGTAGAGAATGAAACTGGCAAGGATATATCCTTTTTTCCAGCTTAAACTTTCCTTATTCTTAGTGACTAGGGTGGTATCACATGGCACTTAATTTCTTGGGGTTCTCTTTCTCAGCTTTTTCATGTATTTGCTCTCATCTTCCCTTTTTTTTTTTTTCTTATAGAGATCAGTCTTAGTAACTATAACTACCCCTTCTAACCTGAAAATTAAGATGCAAAGAGCAGTTCCTGGCACTGGTTCTTTAGTAATAATTATCAAAAGTGTTTCCAACAGTTCAATAACATATTTTGCAGGGAAGTCCTCATCAGGTCCTGTAGTTTAAACCACGTCAGGATCAAAGCTGTTTAGTGATTTTTATTAACAACAGCAAGTTAACTGGCAGTCAGTGAACTGTATGTTCAGGATCAGTATCACCAGGACAACAGACAAACCTCAGATGATATCACTTAGATGATAATAAAAACCAGCAAAGCACTAACCACTTTTTTTCTGGTCTGAGCTAGAACAGAACCAATTCTCTTCAGTGATTTTAATTCTTCACTGAGAAAAAGTTTTGCTGCAAAGTAAAATAACGGAAGAGAATCTTAGGTTTGGATGCAAAGTTTTTGCATTTTTGCCATTTCTTTTGGGCTCCTTTTCAAGCTGACTCCTCTCTGCCAATCTCACTGTTGAATGCAGCTGTTGGGTGATCCTCTTTGAAGTGCTCAAAGCCCTGTTGTATCCAGGCCATTTGCTAAGCACAGTCTGTGAAGGTACTGGGACCAGCCTTCCCATCAGTCCTCCCTTTGCCTACAGCTCTGACAAAAGCAGGTTTGAGAGGCATTTCCAGATCTTTCCACCTCATTACCAAATGAAAACATGGTAATCTGTATTTAAATGACACAAACTTGTTGTTTTAGTGGCTGCAGAGTTTTGAAGCCTCTGTATTCTAGCTTGGCCATGAGGAAAAACTATTATTAGGAAAAGCTACTTATTTTCAAATACCAATTTAGTAACTGCTCTTCTAATGCCAGTAGCATATGATGCTTTGTAATGAAAGAATTCTCTCTCTGTGTGTTTTCCTCAGCTAGTTGTTAGTTTCTCTTTATTAACTGCATTTGTCCAGTGTGAGTTCTTTGTGATGTGCACCTTGTCTGCCTCTGATGTCAGGCCCCATGGCTTCAGAAATCATAACAGATAAAGGATAATGGACCTATTTGGGTGGGTGTTGCACATAAACATCCCAAATTCCAGCAAATCTTAGTTGTTAAGGGTTTTTCAGGCACTGAACACTCATTCCCAAAGCACCCAGTTCTGTGCCTTTCCCTAAGTGATGTGTTTAGTGATAGTTACACTGATTTTTTTTCAGTCTCTTCGTATATCCTGTAAGGGGATTTGAATTACCCTATGGAAGCATCTTTGCTGTTTGTGTTCCAGGGAGTAATGATACTGCCTTAAAAATCTTGTTTGCTGGCTTATCTGACATTTTTTCCTTGGAGATAAGAGGAAAATACTCCCCAATCACACCCTCTTCAGTGCATGCTGGTGCTGGCTTGGTTTATCTTCTTCAATCCACTGTCGTGCACTGAGGAGGAGACCTGGGCAGGAGGAAAACAACTCTTAAATCAAGCGAGTGACATTTTTGTCCAGGTTGCACTTGCTTGTTGATCAGAGGGGGAGGGCAAGAAAGGGGAGGAAGAAAACATGGTCAGATATTGCAGAGGGAACTAAGAAACTTCGAAGAATGCTGTAAAATGTCCTTAACTGTTCATACACTTTTCGAATTTACAAAAGTGGATTGGAGGGCCCTGTCCTGCTGCTGTTGCATGGTGGAGGCCATTCTGCACTCTCCTGGGCTGTGTTTACTGTAAGTAAGCTGCTGCTTTATTCAAGTGTAAGTGTATGGAGATAGACTTGTCAAAGGGTGGAAGGCAACTGGCTGTTCAGCTGTGGGAAGCACAGGAAAATCCACTCGGAAAACTGCCTGGGGAGGGAATTAAAGATCATCTTGTTCCAGCCTCTTGACACCTCCCCCTAGACCATCCAGCTTGGTCTTGAACATACCCAGGGATGGGGCATCCACAACTTCCCTGGGCAACCTGTGCCAGGGTCTCACCACCCTCACAGTGAAGAACTTCTTCATTTCCAGTCTAAATCTCCCCTCATCCTCTCACTACAAGCCCCCAGGTTTTCTGTAGGCCCCCTTCAGATACCAAAAGGTTACAAGAAGGTCTCCTCAGAGCCTTGTGTTGTGCAGGCTGAACAAGCCCAGCTCTCTCCCCCACTCACTGTTGATGTATATATTAAATAGGCAAAGCACATGCAGAGCTGTCTCATCTGTGTTTTAATTATCAGCACTGAACAAAACTTTGTCTGCCAAGTAGCCCAAATGTGTAAATGAAGAGCCAGAACTTTTCTCATCACAGCACATCCCATTTGTTTTTTTCAGGTTACTTTTTCTCTGCACCATCCCAGGTGAGGTTGGCCAGGGCTCTGAGCAACCTGCTGCAGTTGCAGATGTCCCTGCTCACTGCAGGGGGGTTGGACTGGATGAGCTTAGAAGCTTCCCACCCAAACTATTCCATGATGGGTAACTTCAGCTGACCCAGAGACTGGAGCAGATACTGGTCTTATAAAAGCAAGTCCCTGCTTCTGGTGGGAGGCAGACATGTGGAGTCCTGAGTTCAGGAAAAGGCTTCTTACACATCCCTACCCCCCTGTCTAGACCCCTTCACTTCCAGTAGCAACACCAATGCCCTTTTTATGTTTAAAAATCCTCCAGAGTTGAATTCAGGGGAGCATTGGCAGTTGGAATGCTGGGCCTTGCAGCTGCTGCCTTTTCATGTCCCTGTTTCTTACCAGAGTTGAATCCTGTACAAGATTCACACGGATTTACACCTTGTGCTTGAAGCTGCATCTGGAGAAAGAACCTGCCCCAGATGCCTTTGGGTGGCTGCTGTCCATTTATTTCCTTTGTGCAGCTTGAAACATGGGTTTGTCCCAAGCAATCAGATGTTTGGGATGAACCAGAATTGCAAACAACCCCCCTCCAGACACCCCCTCCTTCATAAAACCCAATAAAAATTCCAAACTGGGAGGTGGTGTTGAGAGTAATAAATAAAATAGCAGCCACTGTGCTCCTTTCTTCTGCTGCTTAGGGGCCTGGTAACTTGGTGAGGGATGTGTTTGTACTTCTCTTGGCCAAAACACTCTACTAGGATGAAACTCAGGGCACTGGAAAGCTTCCCAGTTTTCTCCCATCATGTTGATGATCCTCATTCCTTACTCCCTGCTGCCAGTAGTCGGATTTTTCACAGCAGACTGCTCCTCTGACTTGTTTATTTGTTTAGGTGCATCATGTCAAGGTTTCATGGTGGCTTTAGGGGCAATAAAATATTAACATGTGGATTCTGTGGTTTGAGCAACTGCTCCAGCCTTTCAGGAGATGAACAGCTCAACAACCAGACTGATGACTGGAGAGCTGCCAGATCTCAGCCCATCATGTAGGTGGTTCTATTAAGAATCCCTCCACAAATTCTCCCACTCCTGCAGGGCTGTTATTTAAATAATCAATGATTCCTTAACACAGAAGTTTTCCTTTCAACAAAGAATGCCACTTAAATCACTGGGATGCCTGAAATAACTTGGGGAAATTGAGCTGTCAGGGACAAACAGATCCATAATCACACTGCAGCCCTACCTTACTTTAAAACACTTTCTCACTTGTTTCCCCTCGATCCTTTTGGACTAATAAATTTTAGCCTGACTGGCAAATTCTATTAGTTGAGAGTAAATTGAATGTGCTGCAAAGGAGCTGCTTCATCTCCATGTCTGCTGTACAATCAGGGCTCATTTCATAATGCACAGGGAAGGGGGAATGTTACTTTGGTGTCTGTGATTCCACTGCTGCATTTCAGTTCTCAGGGGTAGAATCATTGAATGACAGAATCATTTTGGTTGGAAAGGACCTTTAAGGTCATGGAGTCCAACCATGAACCCAGCACTGCCAGGTGACCACTAAACCATGCCCCTCAGCACCACAGCTCCATGGCTTTTCAGTCCCTTAAGGGATGTTTTCAAACTGGAAAAGGGAATATTTAGATAAGAAATTAGGAAGCAGCTCTTCAGTCTGAGGGTGGTGAGTGAAGAGCTCACCTGGTGCAACCTGAGGCTGTTTCCTCTTGTCCTGTTGCTTGTTCCTTGGGAGAAGACACCAACCCCCACCTGGCTCCAGCCTCCTTTGGTGTGCTACAGAACTTGAATTCATTATTCTAGGAAACACACAAAGTGCCTTTTGCACGGGGAAATTGATGTCCTGGGAGAGCAGTGTGAGTGGTGGCAGAAAGGATGGAGCTTTGGTCAATTAAGGATATTTTATATGGAATATTCCTGCTTGCTTGGGAGTCACTTGTCCTTTTGGAGATGAGGTGTGGCACTTTGCAAATGATCTTCTCTCTGTCCCTTCTTGCAGTCTGCAATCATCAACAGGATCCAGTGCAGGATTGTGGCTCTAGATCTCCGAGGCCATGGTATGTAGAATACTTTAAAACCCCCAGAAACACTTCCCATGCTCTCTTTTGTTAATGGAGATGAAACAAATCCCTCCCTGGATGACTGTGAAAGCATCCTGAAGGCATCCCAAGTGTTATTCAAAAGCAAGGGTGGAAAAGTGGCTTCTGGAGCCCCTCACGTGCCAGAAGCCAATGGCAGTGGTGGGCTTGTTCCTTCCCACCTACTGGCACCAGGGTGAAGTTCCTTCATGTTTTCCTGAAGTAGGAATGAGGTCTGCTCTTTAATTTGAAGGTACATTGCAAACATGGGATGTTTCTGGGGAGTGTTTCCTCCCCATAAGCTCTGATGTGATAAAGGACCAGTCGTTCCTATTAATTCTGGGCTTCTTAATTATTCATGTTATCTGCAGTATGCTCACTCCTAATAACTGTGCCAAGAAGCTTTGTACAGTTGCTGCTCTAAATCCAGTGTTCCCAGCTTATGTACTGGATTTTATGGTTTATTTTGTTACTCTTTCAGGAGAAACCAAAGTTAGGAACCCTGAAGATCTGTCTGCAGAGACTATGTCAAAGTAAGGAAGTTTATGCTCTCTCTTCCATATTCCTCTTTTTACAAACCTTTATTTTCTTCCTTTGATTGAACACACAACCTTCACTCAGACAGCTGGAAAATCATTTCATTTCACTTCACATGATTCTGGGAAGTGTCTCTTCTTCTCCTTCCAGTTTGGGGATAATTTGAAATGTATTTGGAGTTATACCTCTTGTTGCTGAGTCAGACTTCAAACTGAGGTGCCCTCAGTCTTTAAACTCCTTGGAAGAGCAGTGGCTTCATTGCAGTGAACACTTTACACCTACAACACAGAAATTTCCTACTAGAAGAGGAATCTTTACCTCAGACTGGGGCATTTTCACTGGAAATCACCACTTTGGTTCTTCCTTCTCTCCTCAATCAAGCATTCAGAGCACGATGCCTTGGGCTGGCAGCTTCCCCAAAGTGTGGGTCACAGAGCAAGGCTTCCAAGTGTGGAGGGAGTTGATTTTTCCAGGCTATCCCAAGCTGCTTTGGGATGCAAATCCCCCTCTTGACGAGGCTGTAAGAAAAGCAAACACCCACTGCTAAGCACATTATGTTGGCTCCACGTTTAGCACAAAGAGACTACAGCTAAATCATGAAAGATTTTGTGGCCTTCCTAGGGACAAATCCACTGGGTTTGTTGTGGGGAGGCCATGTGTGAAATGTGTTCTGACTTCCATTGTGGACCTGAGTGCTGCTGCTCAGGGGTTGTCACATCCTGATGTGTTATTGTCCACTTTATGTGAAATGAAGAGAATTGTTTAGATCTGGAGCAGCACTGCTGTGGGGGGCAGGAAACAAATTCCTTTTGTTTTTAAAACCTTTCTCTCCTCTTAATAATGAGCTTGGAAGTTTTCCTGACTAGCCTTTAAATGGAAGCCTTTAATTAGAGCTGATTTTCATGATGTTTTAATCAAATCCCCAAGTAATTTTCTCTGACAGAGCAAACAGGCTGGTTGACCTTTTTTTTGTGTGTGTGTGACTTGTTTTCCATTTTCTAGTTGCAATACTGCTTGGATCTGTGATTCCTGTCAATGGTTTTAGTCAGGAAAGCCAATTTGGGTGTGTTAAACTAGTGCTCTTCAGTAGTTTTTGATCACTAGCTCTGGTGAATCACACCAGCCAGGTTTGCATCCTGCACTGACAGCTTCAGCTAAAAGTAGTTGCCTTATGAAAAGGACAGGGAAGAATCACAGGCTCATGGAATGGTTTGGGTGGGAAGGGACTTTTCAGGGTCATCTAGTGCAACCCCCCACAGGGAGCAGGGACATCTGCACCTAGAGCAGGGTGCTCAGAGCCCTGGCCAACCACATCTGGGATGGTGCCAGGGATGGGGCATTGACCACCTCTCTGGGCAACCTGGGCCAGGCTCTCACCACCCTCAGCATTAAAAATTCCCTCTCTCTAGTCTAAATCTCCCTTTTTTTTAGTTTAAACCATCACCTGAGTCATATGAGCATGCACATGACATTTGGAGCTGGGCATCTCTCTCGGATCTTTACTTTCTCTTCCCATCTTACAGCTCTGCTTCAGAAATGTGCCAAGGCAGAGGTGCTGACCACGTTTTTGTCTCCTTTTGGCAGAGATGTTGGGAATGTGGTTGAAGCTCTGTATGGGGACCTTCCCCCCCCCATCATGCTGATTGGGCACAGCATGGGGGGGGCCATCGCAGTGCACACGGCGGTGGCAAACCTGGTGCCAAGTTTGCTGGGTCTCTGCATGATTGATGTCGTGGAAGGCAAGTGTGGGGGCCCTTGGAGAGGGTTCTGTACTCTTGGGTGGGCTCCCATCTTCTATATCAAGCTTTTTTTATCTCCAAATCCCTGAGTAAAAAAAGAAAAAAAGCTTTTTAAAGCACTGCCAATTCCATCCTCCTAACAAATGCTGTCTCCACAGAAGTCTTTTTTAGTGTGAACTCTCCTTTTTTTTTCCCAGATGGAGACTCCTTGTTTGCTCTTTTCTTGATAATTTTATAGAATCAAAGTCATTTAGGTTGGAGAAGATCTTTTAAGATCACTTGAGACCAACCACTACCCCAGCAGTGCCAGGGCACCACTAACCCATGTCCCTCAGCACCACAGCTCCATGGCTTGGAAACCCCTCCAGGGATGGGGACTCCACCACTGCCCTGGGCAGCCTGGGACAGGTCTTGACAGACCCTGTGGGGAAGAAATTGTTCCTCAGGTCCAAACTAACTCCCCTCTAGTGCAACTTCAGGCTGTTTCCTCTTGTCTCTTATTCCTTGGGAGAAGAGACCAACCCCCACCTGGCTCCAGCCTCCTGTCAGGGAGCTGTGGAGAGTGAGAAGGTCTCCTCTGAGCCTCCTTTTCTCCAGGCTGAGCAACCCCAGGTCCCTCAGCTGCTCCTCACAACACTTGTGCTCTAGACTTTTCACCTAATAATTTCTTTGCAATACTTGTGGGAGGGAGGTGGGTTGCTTTTTATCTAATGCATGGTGCTGATGAGTGCTTACTGGCTCCTCTTTATATATATATGTGTGTGTGTATCTTGCCTATGTATATAAATAACCTACCTGTGCATAGATTAACTCTCATGTGAGAGCAGGTAGTAGGCTTGGGAATACTGAATTGTACTTGCCTTAAATTCCCAGTGAGCTCCAGCTCTGAGGTGTTCCCCAGGAGCCAGTTCTGTACAGAGAGATGTGGCAATCATTCCTTCAGATGCTATAAAATTAAAATACTTGGTTTTAGGTACAGCCATGGATGCCCTGAACAGCATGCAGAACTTCTTAAGGAGTCGTCCCAAAACTTTCAAGTCACTTGAGAATGCCATTGAGTGGAGGTAATGCACAGGCTCCAAAATCACTTTTATTTGTTTTTTTTTTCTCTAGAAGGAAGCAAAGTTTATAGCATTTCCCTGTTGTCTCTTTTCACACTGGCTTCCCCAACTCATGTCACCAGTTCTTTGGCTAATTTGACAGGGAGAGAAAGGTTTCAAAGATTAATTTCCTGGGATACTTGTCTAGACATTGGAGAAGGATTCTCTTAAGAGCTTCAGCTAAGGGAAAGTTCATGGTAAGAATTGCAGCTCCCTTGTGTCTCAAGTATTACAGAAGCTGCTTGAGACATCCATCCCACGTGTGAGCAATGGGACTTCTTTCTGATTCAGCCAGAATTGCTCCTAGATTTGGCAGCTGAGTGTGAAAGGCAGAGGCTTTGTGGTGAAGTTTGTAGTTGAGGCTACAAAGAGCCCAGCTCTGTTGCCAAATACCCAGGTAGTGCAATGAAATGGGCATCATCTGATTGCAGTTTCCTCACCAGCACTTCTCCTGTTTGTCTCTTGCTACTTCCTGAATCTGTTGAGTAAATATTCAGTGAATATTTCTGCCCTTCTTCTGATTGTTTTGTTGTTTTTTTCCCTAGTGTAAAAAGTGGACAAATAAGGAATCTGGAATCTGCCCGAGTCTCTATGGTCGGTCAAGTCAAACAGTAGGTGGTTTTTGGTTTAGTTTTGTTAACAAAGCTCTTTAAGTCATCCTGTCTGTTTTGCAATACCATTGCTCCAGAGTGCAAATGGACTTGAAAGATGGAATTTCTTACTCTTTGATCAAAGTTGGTACCAGCAGCAGCACTGAGTCAGAATTATGGCACAGGGAGAAAACCTGCCCAAATTTCCCAGGGGCAAAATCATCCAAGAGCCAGGTTTTAATAAGTTTTAACTGCTGGTAATTGGGTATTAGGGAGTGATCTGAGGTGGGTTTGAGGGAATTAGAGTGACCAGCTTGTGTCTCTTTAAATCTTTACCATACCTAGAGTTTTTCCAGATGCCTCATATTCCATTAGAAAAAGCTGTTGTTGATTGTTTGACCACTTTAAGTAGCTGTTTGTATGCACTGGGCAGTCTGTCCTGTACCTACTCACACCTGGATCTTCCATCCACAGCTACTTCTAAATTTAGGGGGATTTTTCTCAGCAAGTATTTGACACTTTAGGTTAAAAACTCTTTTTTTTTTTTTTTTTTTTTTTCTTTCTGGTCTGACTCTGACAGGGAATCTCTTTCTGGTTTTATTTTCCCAGGTGTGAAGGGCCTGCCAGTCCTGAATGTCCTAAAGCCATAGTGGAGGGTATTATTGAAGAAGAGGAGGAGGAGGAGGAAGATGAGGAAGGGGGAGGCTCTGTCAACAAAAGGAAGAAAGAAGATGACACAGAGGTAGGGAGTTTCTTGCTGTGTTTTCAGCTTGTGTTTGCATGATGCTGCCCCTGCAAAAGTAGCCACCAGTTAACAAAATTATTCTAAATATAAAAAGGAGCAACTCCAGAGAGTAAAAAAACCTTTATATTATTGTAACTCTTCTTCTTTGTCTCATGCCTTTGGCTCTGTCTCACACTGTTACCTGAAAGCATGTCTTTGGTTTTCTTTCCTGAGACACTCACAGACTGAATGCAAATGGCCTGAAAGAGGAGTGCTCTTTTCTGAGTCTTTGTGGTATTTTAGTTCAATTCCAGGGCACAGTAGGATTTGGGAGGTTGTACAAGCAATTGCAACCTGGGAATGGAAATTCCTCAAGGAAAATCATTGGAGCCAGCTTAGCCCCTTGAGTTTCTGCATCACCTGAGAGATGAGTCTGAATGTTCAGACAATACTAAAAAAAAATAGCAAATTGAGTGCCCTGCAAACTGCATCCTTTGCTTCATCTGTAGGTGTGGCTCCTGCTGAATTTCTCCTTCCCTGCTCATGTATTTTTGCTGTGCTTTGGAGAGAAATTTTGGAGCAAGGAGGGTCATCCCCTGCCAGTGTGCAATCCACCAGAGGGAGCCAGTATTTTTGTTCAGATCTATTTCCAAGTGGCTCCAAGTTCATTTTACTGCAGCTGTTTCACTGATCACTAATGCACAGCTCTGTCTCTTCCCTGCAGACAAAGAAGGAGCACTTATACACGTGGAGAATTGAACTGGCAAAAACAGAGAAGTACTGGGATGGGTGGTTCAGGGGTTTATCCAACCTCTTCCTAAGCTGTCCAACACCAAAGCTGTTGCTTTTAGCTGGTAGGTGTCTCCTCCAGTCCTGCTCAGGCTCAGTGACTGTTCAGTGAAGCCATCACAGAATGGTTTGGGTGGGAAGGGACCTTTCAAGCTCTAGTGCAACCCCCCAGCAGGGAGCAGGGACATCTGCAGCTAGAGCAGGGTGCTCAGAGCCCCAGCCAACCTCACCTGGAAGAGTGTTTCATCACCTTCAGTGTGAGATTTTCTTCCTTCTCTCCAGTCTAAATCTCCCCTTAGTTTAAAACCATCACCCCTTATCCTGTTGCAAGTTGTGGATGCTCCATCTCCCTGGATGTGTTCAAGACCAGGCTGGATGGGGCTTTGAAGAACCTGGTTTAGTGGGAGATGCCCCTGCCCATGGCAGGGGGTTTGGAACTGGATAATCTTGGAGGTCCCTTCCAACCCAAACAAACTATTCTGTAATTCTTTAGGATTTTTTCAAGCCAAACATCTCCTTTAAAATGTTGAGTAGAGTGCTGCTTAGTAATGTTCTTTCTGGCTTTTCTCCAATACATCTATTTATTTGATTGTAGGTGTTGACAGGCTGGATAAAGATCTAACAATTGGACAGATGCAAGGTAAATATTGAATATTATTCCTCTCTACTGTGATGCTCTTTTTGGGTGATAGCTTGTTGCTATGGGAACATGAACAGGAGATACCTGGGACAGCCTCTTACCAGGTGCAGTCTGTAAAGAAATAGACATGCATTAAGGAATTAAACCAGCCCAAAGTGTTTTCTAACTGTGGTTGTAGGAGACTCTGCTCTCAAGGGTGCAGTGCCCTGTGTGAACAGCAACTGCTTTGCCCAAACCATTGCTGCTAGAAATCAAGGCCACTTAAAAACCAGCTCCAGTGATGACTCTTTTGATCTACAGGGAAGTTTCAGATGCAGGTCCTCCCCCAGTGTGGCCATGCAGTCCATGAAGATGCTCCAGACAAGGTGAGCCCCACCCCAAATGGAAAGCAAATGTCACATTTGCAGCTTAGAGACTGAGAGAGCAGTACTAACCAAGCCTGGCTGCTGCTGAAGTTTAGTGTCCAGAGAGAAGCAGGAATGTGGTGCAACCACTGGAGCCTGTGGTTGGAAACATAACTGGCTTTAAAACTTCTGAGTGTCAAAACTCAGCCTTTCTGTGCTTAGCTTTGCTGATCTGAATTCAGGATTTTTATATAAACATACTGAGTTCTTACATTGTTATTCTTTTAATAGATATTTTAATATTTTAGGCAGTACTCTCTTGATTTGTTATTTAAAGGAGTAACTTGCATTGTTATTGCACAGAATTCCAGCATGGCAGGGGTTGGAATGGTCCTCAGGAGATCATCTCATCCAGCCCCCTGCTCCAGCAGGGTCACCCACAGCAGGGTGCCCAGGATCACAGTGTCCTGGAGGGTTTGGAATCTCTCCAGAGCAGGAGACTCCACAGCCTCTCTGGACAGCCTGGGCCAGGCTCTGCCACCCTCACAACAAAAAAAACCTTTTCCTTCTGTTCAGATAGAACCTCCTGGGTTCCAGTTTGTGCCCATTGCCCCTTGTCCTGTCACTGGGCACCACTGACAAGAGTCTGGCCCCAGCCTCTTGCCCCCCACCCTTTAGCTATTGATCAGCATTGATCAGATCCCCTCTCAGGCTGCTCTTCTCCAGGCTAAACAGCCCCAGGGCTCTCAGCCTTTCCTCAAGCTTCACCAGATTGTTTTTCCCTGCTGAACTTAAGCATTGGTTTACAAATAACTGATAGAGGTGGAGAAAAGCTTTGATTGTGAGATCAGTGTCAGAGCAGAGGAATCCATTTCTCAATACAAAAGCATTTTCTACTGAGCTCTTGGCATTCAAGGAGCAAACTTGATTTAACAAGAGGGTCCTGAGGACACAAACTGTTGCTGGAAAAGCTGCAGGCTTTGAAACCTGACTGGATGTCTTGTTATCTTTGTGACCCTTGAAATTCTGATTCTTGTTTCCTTCTTTTGTTGGTTGGTTGTTTTTTTCCTCAGGTTGCTGAAGCTGTTGCAACGTTTCTGATCCGTCACAGGTTTACAGAGCCCATTGGTGGATTCCAGTGGTAAGGCCTGGCAGCTGCTGGAGCTCTGCACTTCTCTTGCTCCCCCTGTGCTTGGAGCTCACAGTTGGGAGGTTGGAGTTTTAAGTGCAATGCTGAAAACCACCTGTAAACAAACAGCATTGAATCACAGCCAGGAATACATTTGATGCCTGTGTGTTCTCTCTAAACTTCCAGCTTATTAACATGTCTTGAATAAACAGCCTTCTTTGGAGGGGAGGAGCAAAGGAGATCCTGTCTTTAATCACCTGACAGGAGGAAAAATCATAAGCTCTGTGGTATTTAGTTTAAATAGCATTTTCTTGAAGTAATCAAAGCCTTGTGTTTTAGAAACAATTTGCCCCATGCTTCTTCAGCCAAGAAATAACTGAGGAGGTTAGACAGGTGGAGCTGCTGGCTTCATGCTGCTGACTTCCCATACCTGTCTTGTGAGTTTTGGTATCATAATGAGCTGTAGGACCCAGGCTTCTGCTATCAACCACTCTTGGAGGGATTTGGCACCCTGGGCTATCTCTTGAGCCTTCCAGGGTGCTCCTGTTGCTCCTGCTGTTATGATTGTAGCAAAAGCAGCTTTAAAGCAAGAGGCTTGGAGAAAGGGAGGTGGCTTCTTGGTGGCCTTATTGTGCCCTTAAGCCACAGACAGCAACACATTAAGCTTTTGTGCTTCTCACTGTTCCCTACCTTACAAGTTCTTGTTGCTGATGCTGATTTTAATCTGAGTGACAGGCATCCTTTGGCCTCATTTGGTAATCAGCTAAGTTCAGGGTGTAGCAGAGTCAAGAATTTGCAGAGAATACCTCTGTTTCAACATGTAATCTCTTTTCCACTCTTCTTTTTTTCTTCCTAGTGTGTTTCCTGCTTGTTAATACCCTGGTGTTCTCCAGCACTGAGTCCTGTTGTAAATAAACTGCACCAGAGGCCACTGTGATGTACCCATATCCTTTCATCTCTCCAGTCCAGCAGCAGTGAGAAGTTGGTGTGTGAGGTTCATCCTTTAGAACTAGATCTCCAGAATGTGTAAATGCTTTAGGGACTTCCTTGCTGGGAAGCAGCTTGTACTGAAGACCATGAAAAGCTCTTCAGGCCCTTGGGAGTGGGCTCCTCTCTGCTGCCACAAGGAAAGGGCCTCCTGCAATCCCAAGTAGTCCATCATACCAATCTCCATCCATTCTCAGGCTTTCTTGGACCCAGCTGCAAAGGGGCTGTTGGGAGATCCATCAAGGGTGTCAGCATAGCCAGAGGCTTTGGGATTCCTCTGTGGAATCATCTCATTGTCTTTGAAGTGCCCCTCAGGTTTGGTTTTTTTTATATATACACATTGCTTTCCCCTAAAGCAGATGAGGAATTGGCTTCCTTGGGAGCTCAGGTTCTGTCTCAGCCTTATGAGTGGTTAAGCTGCAGGAAGAACCTTGACATTCCTTCCCCAGGAAAAGTTGGATGGGACTGGAAAGAAAACAAAAGGCAAGGGGGGACCATGAGCTCCATCAGAGTCTTGCAGCTTTCTTGATATTCATAGTGAGTTGTTGTTGGGAAAACCAGCCTGGATAACTCCATCTGCTGCAGACACATGACAGCCAGGGGACTCCAGACCTGCATTCATGGGGAGGAAACAAGAAGTTGCCTGTTTGGCCATTCTCTGCCCCTGGAATGTGTTTCTGCTTCCCTTACTGCACCCACCTGAGCGAAGATTGGCATCTTCTGGAGGAGAAAATGCAAGCAGTGCAGCAGATGAAAGCCTGGAAGAGCTTGGAGTCAGTCCTGCTGATGCTGATGAAGAGGAGTAGGCAGCTGCTGCTGCATTACTCACCCCCCAGTACTGGAGGAAAGACCTTGTTCCCATTGTCACTTCCCAGATCATTTCCCTGCCTGCCTTCAGTGTTCCCATGTCATTCCACACAGAGCTTCTCTTCAGGGTCAACTTCTCCACAGACAGTTCCCCAGATTGCTTTCCCCTGAGAGTCACTCCTGAGCCTAAGAGCAGACACGTTTCAGAGCAGTTTGCCTCACTGTTTTGCTGGTGGATGGCTGAAGTATTTGATTTTTTTTAATTATTATTTTGCCTTGTGTCTGTAACCCCTGGTGCTGCGTGAGGAAAGCAGCACCCTCAGCACTGCTCTGCTGAGGCAGAGCCCTGTGGGTGGCCCAGTTTGGTAGCTGTGATGTGCTTCTACACTTATGTCCTGCCAACAAATGCTGTCCTGAGGTCCTGGCCCCTGGGAGGTGGAGATGGAGAGCTGGCAAAGCCCAGTTCTCACACTGGCCCTGACCCCGATGGAGAGCAGCTCCCCACCTCCCCTTCATCCCCAGCAGCTGTGGCCTTGCTCCCTGTCCCTTCCCTGACCCCCCAGGGTGGGAAACACCAGGATGAAAGTGAAGAAAGCCTCATTCCAGAGAGTTCTCCTCTCTCCTGGCCCTTTGGCTGTTGGCACTCAGGTGTTACCAGAGCAGTCCTGGCACTTGCCTCCCCAAGTCACCTTGTTCATTGCTGCTTTAGTTTACTGTGACCTTGTAACACCCACCCCTGCTTTCCTTCAATCTTCAGGAATCAAGATGCAAAACAGCACTTTTTTTTTTTGTTTTTTTCTCCTCAACTGTATCCTGAAAATTGGCCCAACTCTGGGTTCCTTTCCAGATGACTCCTGGTTGTTTTGAGGTGAACTAATTCAGCTGTGAGTCCAGAGTCTCATGTCACAGGCTAGTGAAGCATGTGCCTGTTGTCAGCCTCATGAATGATCTGGGGAAAGCCACATTCCTCCCTGCTGAAGTCACTCAGAGGATCTGGCTTGGAGCAATTCCTTGTGGTAACTCCTTGTCATTTGCCTCTCCCACCTTACCCCTTTCCTTTGCTTTTACAGTTTGTGAGATATTAGGAAGTGCAGAAAACTCAGTAAAACCTAAAACACCTCTGTGAAAAGTGAAAGCAGATCAGGTTGGTGTTCTGTAAAAGCACCATTGGAACAGGAATGACTCGTTCCCAAATCCCCTGAGCTCCCCAGAATTCTATTTTGTTGTCAACGTTTGAGAAGTGAGTGGAAAAAAAAATAATAAATATTTCAACAACCTGCTTCACGTGGCAGTTTGCTCTGTGCCAAGCTCTTGGTCCTGACTTGGGGCAGAAGAGGCTCAGGGGATCCAGAAAAAGTGACCAGAGGGACAGCAGGAATAGTGGGTGAGTGGAAATTCCTTTTGGCTGCATCCAGCCACGTATTTGAGACTGTTCTGTCTGCAAAAAAAATCCTGTTATGCCTGTTGCAGTTTCTTCTCCCTTTCCAGCAAGCCACAGCCAGAGAGAAATGGTATTTGGCTGAAGGATGCTACAGGCAGAACTGCTCTGTGCCTCAGGAAAAATGAGGCATTTAGAAGATCCCCCTCCATGACTTTTCAGGAGGTATTTTCCCCTGGACTGGAGTGGTGCCACGTCTGTGTTGGCACTTCTGACCATCCAGACATCCCTCTCCCTTTTGTTCCAGTTTTTGGCTCCAGGATGGGTGGAGACTCCCATAGCTCTGGGGGCAGAAAGGTGCAGGTTGAGGGGCTGGGTTGCTCTGGGGTTCTCCATTTTTCAGTTTTGTGCTGCCAGCTCCTGGACAAAACCCTCCCTGGAGACTCACAGAGATTCTCTGCTCTGAATCCAGATCCTGGGAGCACATTGCTCAGCCCCTGTCCCTGCTGGGCTGGGGGGGTGGTGTTTGAACCCCTTCCCTCTGTGACCATGGTGAGGGCTGGGTACAGACCCACTGGGTGCTGGGATGGCTCTGTGTACAAGAAGCTCAGTGGTGTCCTGGGGTGCATGAAGAGTGTGGCCAGCAGGTCAAGGGAGGTTCTCTCTGCACTAGTAAGGCCACCTCTGGGGCATTATGTCCAGTTCTGGGCTCCCCAGTTCAAGAGAGACAAAGAATTACTGGAGAGAGTCCAGCAGAGGCTCTAGAGATGCTGAGAGGCTGGAGCATCTCAGTGCTGAGGAAAGGCTGAGAGCCCTGGGGCTGTTTAGCCTGGAGAAGAGCAGCCTGAGAGGGGATCTGACCAATGCTGATCAATAGCTAAAGGGTGGGGGGCAAGAGGCTGGGGCCAGACTCTTGTCAGTGGTGCCCAGTGACAGGACAAGGGGCAATGGGCACAAACTGGAACCCAGGAGGTTCCATCTGAACAGGAGGAGAAACTTCTTTGTGAGAGCACCAGAGCCTGTCCCAGGCTGCCCAGAGAGGCTGTGGAGTCTCCTCTGGAGAGATCCCAAACCCTCCTGGACACTGTGATCCTGGGCACCCTCTTGTGGGTGACCCTGCTGGAGCAGGGGGCTGGATGAGATGATCTCCTGAGGACCATTCCGACCCCTGCCACGCTGGGATTCTCTGAGCTCACAGCTGAGGAGCTCTGGGGTGTTGCAACAGATGCTGTTGGTAGCACTGGTAGGAATTACAATGCTGGGGCAGCTCAACATTGCTTTTCCTTTCTGTGCAGTGCAGCAGATGCAACAGGGCAAAGCCACTTCTCGTTTGCTGTCACCGTGCCAGGATTCCAAACATCTTATCAGTGTGCTGCCACATTGCCACATCCTGCACTGTTGATTTTTATCTTGGGTGTGGAAGGTCCTGGGAGAGGTGTTTAGAGGTGTCTGGTGATCAGGGTTTGAACTGGCGTTCAGCACTCGTGAAAATCTACACCTTAGATGTTCAGGTAAGGTCCAAAAATAGAATGGTTTGGAGTGGAAGGGTCTTTTCTATCCAACCCCCCTGCAGGGAGCAGGGACATCTGCAGCTAGAGCAGGGTGCTCAGAGCCCCAGCCAACCTCCCCTGGGATGGTGCCAGGAATGGGGCACCAACCTGTCACAACAAGCCCCAATAAAAACTCTGTCCCCATCTTTCTGGAAGGTCTCCCCAGAGCCTTCTCTTCTCCAGGCTGAACAATCCCAACTCCCTCAGCCCAACAGGAATAATTTCTGGGTTGCCATTTCCAAGGAAACTTGGCCCTGGGTCATTTTATCTCCCACTTCTCAGCCTGGTGCTCCCCTCACAGCCTGAAAACTACTGGTTGTGTTGCCCAAACCCTCCTCCCTTAGCTCGATCATCTTCCTCATCCTTCTGGTGATGCTGTGCCCCCAGTGCCACGGCCATAAACCCCGTGGGATCTTTCTTGGGTGTTTGCTCTGAGCTTTGCTGGTGGGTGGTTGGCTGCTTTAGGCCACGTGGGGTGATTTCTCCCCATGTGCTGCTGTTTCCAAAAGGAAAAAGTGTGTGTGTGGATGTGTCAGTTCACTGGACACCACTGTCTGTGTCTCACATCAGCCTCCTCCCCTTCATGTCACATTCAGCATCCATTTCTCTCGCCTAGAAATAAAACATTTGGGAAAAACTTGGGGTAGAAACACCCCCCTTCCCTTTATCTGCCCATTCTTGGGCTCCTCGGAACATCCTGTGGAGGAAAGGTGGTGATCCATCCTAGGACACGCCCAGGCAGGGCCAGCCCCAAGCCTTGGGTTTTGCTGGTGACTCACAGCAGCTTCTCATCGTGTGAAATATTCCCCCTGTCTCTTCCTCTCCAGTTCAGGGAGCAGTGGGGGGCAGATGCTTTAACCACAGCTTTTGCTTTTCCCCCTCCTCTCCATGGCCGATGGCTTCCACATGTGCAGAAACATCTGGAAGCAATAAACCACAGCACTCTGGTTAAATAACTTGTGCTGTGTTGGACCCTCTGTTTTATAACACTCCGAATGCTGGGGGAGGGGAGGACACGTTCCTGTCTGAAGAACAGGACTTGGAGGAAATTTGCTCTGAATTCTTGCAGCTTTCTACATTCAAGACCCCAAAGGGCTCCTGTTGCATCCCTCTGGTGCTCCAGCTCCTCTTCCCTCCCCACAGCTGATCCCCTGTGCACCTCCAGGAGAGTTAATCCAGTGCTGGAGTGATAAATGCACATTTTTGAACCCAGCAGGAGCGTTCTGCCTGGGGTTTCTATTCCCCCCACCCCCCCACTTTGGGACCTTTTCCTTCCAGCGAGCGGAGAGGCTGCGAGGTGAGGGGGGTGGGGAGCTGGGGCTCTTCCAGGCTCTGCTACCCATGGCCTTCATCCAGGAGGTTTTGAACTGCCTCCCAGCAGCACGTAGGTGAGGCTGGATGGAGAATCAAGGGCTTGCAACAGGAGGGGCTGCTGGTGCCTCCAGTTTCCTCCGAGAGCTCCCTGCCTGATCTCCAGATGCTGCCACAGAACCTCGCTGCCTTTATTTTTGCCTTCCAGTCACGCAGGTGCTGGAGAAAGGGCAGCTTGTCTGTGGAGCTCCTAGGGGAGCACTGTCCAAGACAGGGTAGGCTGGGAGCCAGGACAGCTGGAAAGGCAGCAGCTGCCTTCTCCCTCCCCCAGCATCCATCTTCCAGCGACTAGCCCCCCAAACCCCTGCTGGGATGTGGGGAGGGGGGGAACCTGGTGCCGTGGTTGGGATGAGAGCAGAGTGTGGGGCTGCACAGTTGGGCCACAGATGCAGCCAGCTACATTTATTTAAGGATAGAACACTGTCTTTGATCGGGTCCTCTAACGCCATTCCGTTTACTCTGGAGCCTACTGATTACCATAGAAATGCCATATCACTGCCAGTCCTTTTAGCAGAGAGACTTTTCATCTGGGGCTGGAGGAGAGGGCTTGAGAGTGTGTTTAGGGTCCAGGCTGGAACGAGGGGTGGGGGGAATTCAGACACATACACCCCCCCACACACACACAAATCAACACAGACCACACCAAGGCATTTCCCCAGACTCCAGTTTAGCATCTTTTAACTTTATTTTCCCTGGATTCAGCCCTGGCTGAGCAAGTGCCATGGCCCCCAGGAGCACCTCACGCTGCTGCCCCACACCCACCCCACCCACCCTTCCCTCTCTCCTCTGGCCGATTGCCTCGGGTACACACTGTGCCAGGGTGGCTTTGCCACGGGTGGGTGCCACATCCTCGTGCCCACAGCAGCTCAGTCCTGGGGATCAGCACTGCATGGCCTCCGGAACTCCTGCCCGTGCTCATGGATCCACTTATTTGCCACTGGAAGGGACAAGGACCCCCCATCTGCATCCATCCCCGGGCACCCCTCACCAACCCAGTGATGTGGGGTTGTTTTTTTT
>VYZU01083042.1:0-15996 GCA_013401355.1 Ceyx cyanopectus | reverse complement strand
AACTAGAGGAATTCTCACTTTCCCACATACATAATAATTTTCCATGGTGCCCTGGGATAAGAGATAATGGTCACAAGGTGAAACACAGGAAATTCCACCTCAACATGAGCAAAACCTTTCCTGTGAGGGTGACAGAACAGGCTGGAACAGGCTACCCAGAGAGACTGTGGAGTCTCCTTGTCTGGAGACTTTCCAGACCCATCTGGATCTGTTCCTGTATGGCCTGTCCTGGCTGATACTGCTCTGGCAGGAGATTTGGACTGATGATCTCCAGGGGTCCCTTCCAACCCCTACCATGCTGAGATTGTATGAAAACCTAAAATAAATTGTCATATATACCTGAATATGGAGAATTTGCAAAGCATATGGCATAGTATGGTGAGTAGAGGGATTATCTGTAACATCCAGCATGAGGTTATTGAGTGCCTGTCTCTCTCCTGACAGGGAAATGCTAATAAAAAGGCCATTTCCAACAAAGCTTGAACTGAACTCTATGTCTATATGGAATATGAAACTTTTGTGGAGTAGGAAACAACAAATATGGTTATAAACAACAAATTATGATTATAAACTAGAACTCAAGAGGTTCCGCCTTAACATGAGGAAGAACTTCTTTACAGTAAGGGTCACAGAGCACTGGAGCGGACTTCCCAGGGGCGATTGTGGAGTCTCCTTATCTGGAGATTTTCAAGACTCGCCTGGATGTGTTCCTCTGTGACCTGTTTTAGATTATACTTAGATGATATGATCTTGCCTGGCACGGAGGTTGAACTTGAAGATCTCCAAGGTCCCTTTCAAACCCTAATACTCTGTGATTCTGTAATATTTGTATGCATTACTAAATGGTTAGAGCACAGTTGCTCAGGGTGAGGAAGTTTGCTTTAGAAAACATAATTGTCTTTGAGGACAACTAGGCTTGAGAATTCCTTGCTGGAACCTGACAGCAATAAACAATGCTGAATGTGCTACCAACAGCCTTTCATGAAGTTGAGCAACTCGTAAGGTTTGAGAGGAAACAAAAGAGAACTGGACTCAGTGACCCACAAGTGGTGCCTGCTGTAGGAGTTCATCTCTATGTTAATGTGTTGTATCCTGTCACTCTTCAGTGTGAAATGTTTCAGTAAGAAAAAGCAATGAATAGTAGGTAGTCTTCTTCCACTCTTGATGTAAGCATTTCTATCTTTGGAATAAAAACATCTAAAAGTTATTATTTAAAGAAGAGGAGATTCTACAGGTATTACTTCAAATAGAAAGTGGAAAATATTTCCACTTCTGTTTAAAGAACTTTGCAATTCAATAAAACTGGACATTCATAGTGGTTTGGATTATCTGATGTCATTGAATTGATCAGAACCTTTCTCAAAAAAGTACTCAGTCATTATCTCCCTCATTGGGATAAGGATTTCTTAAGACATTATGCAAGCTCCTGTCCCTGCACAAATTCTATTAAGACAATTGTGGAATATTCAATTCATAACAGGATAAGTGAAATTTCCATAGGATGGACAGATTTTCCTGCTAAGCCTTTCGATGTTGTATTTTCTAATAAAGCAAGACAGACATTCTGGTGATGATTTGATCTCACATAAATAAATATCATGACTTACATTACTTCCACAGAGGCTGGGATCACACTAAAGAGTCAGTGTTAGACTTCATTTGATTCCACACATTTTACTTAGTTGATCAAATATAAGAATGACAACTTTGTTTTCCAGCAACTTTGTACTTAAAACTGATTTTCATTTTGTAGCAGAAGAGTAGTGAAATCAGTCTAAATTCCCAATGCTTCTGTTGAAATTAAGAGTCCTGTTCAACATAGCTAGAGAAGGCACTTGTTAGGGATGTCAGAAAGGAAAGATGTATCAATGAGAATGTTTATGCGGGTAACCTGCTTTCACCAGTTCCTTATATGACATTTGTATAATCACAGCAAATAAATTATAGTTGCTTCACCACAACAATCATGCTGTTCCAGGGTATGTAATGTATATTCCCTAGTCCTGTTCCAATACAATACAACATGTGGTCATTTATTGGAATCTCACCTATTATCTTTAATACCTGTCCAGTAATCAGCACTTAACACTTTCCTCCCAGTGACTGTCTTAGTAGGTTTCTTACTGAATTAATTACGCATTAACTGATTTCAGTCATTTCCACCAATTCCAAGCACAGTGTTAAGTTTATGAATCTTCTTCCAGAAGCAGTTTCAACCTAGCAATAAGTAGAACTATTTGGCGATTAGTTTACATAAAACACAATTTCATAGTGGAGTAATCTAAATTGAGTGCTTCTTTAGCAGAACAATACAGTTATGATCAGTAAGGCTCTGAGGGCCCTTCTCTATTACATCTGTTACTACTTGTGAGTCCACAGTATCCAAGAGGCATCATAGTCTTTATGTAAGGTGTCTGCAGGTGATAGCTAAGGTGTATGAGATCATTCAGTATCTGAGTGTCAAGAAATCCTTATCTCAAGCAGTGGGGAACCTGATCTTTAGAATATTATACATGATATAAGAGTGAGGATGGACTTTTAGCATGAAACAACAAGTTCTTCATTACCCTAATCACCTAAACGTCTTGTGAGGAAAGGGGAACAGTAGCTTACCCACAGGAACCTTATTGCAACATCATCCCCTTTTTTCCAGAAGAGGGAGTAATTTTGCTTGTGGTGTTTCATCAGACGTCAAGTTGCTGTGGCTCTGAGGGGCTTAATATAATCATAACTCCATCTGCAGATACCTAAAGCTCAGGCAATACAGATGCTGTAAGAACAGATATTTAAGGTCTCAGGCTAGGGAGTGTAGAGTTGTAGAAGCAGCTGGTATACCTGTATCCCATGGAAAAAAAAAAAAGCTAGAAAAAGTGCTCTAGTAGTCATGGCCAGGAGATGGAGCATGTAAGAAAAAAACAAACAAACCAACCTTATATAATCTAAATGTTATATTACTTGTTTTTCATCAACCAGCCCAGGAATTTAGTAGTTGGACTAGATGATCTTGTAGGTCCCTTCCAAACCCTAACATTCTGTGATTCTGTGAATTTGGTCTCTCATTGATAAGTTATCACTACGGCAGTACCCATATATTTATATTTTTACTATTTATAAAGAGGCTGTTAAATTTACCACCCTCGTTCACATTTCTGATGTTGAGTCACCATGTAGTGTTATGCGCAGGCTGTTAGTATCTTTGTCCTGGTTTGGGTGAAAAGCAAGCAAATTCAGTTCAGTGATTTTGCTTTTTAGCTTAAGTTTCTAACTAACTGCACTTTCTGGAGTTGGAGGCATGTTTTGCAGACAGTCTCTGCTTCTAGCAGAGATAACACCTAATGTTTACAGTTACTGCCAGGGGTGGAATGCAAAACCAAGGCCACTGCTAGAACTTGTGTGTTGCACTGGGGGGTGCAGAAAGTGTAAGACCGCACCTGTGGGGAGGAGCAGACAGGACAGGTGACCCCAAATTGACCAACGAGGTATTCCATGCCATACACGTCATATCCAGTATATAAAGTTTGGGGGTCGAGAGGTTCGTTCTGCTTCTTCTGCTTCTTCTGTTTCTTCTGCTGCTGCTTCTTCTTCTTCTTCTCTCGCTCTCTTGCTTTGGCTCTCTTGCTTGCTCTTTCGCTCTCTCGTTTCGATCCTGATCCTGAAGGCCCGGTGCCAGAGTCCAACTCCTCCACAGCGTCCGTGAGGGTGACGTAATTACCATCGGGGGGAGGTTGGGTTCGGTACTGGCTGTGTATATATTTGTATATACCTCATTTCATTTTTTGATTAAATTGCTTTAGTTCCTTTTTCGAATCACTAAGTCTCTCTCCCTTATTCCTTTTCTCTCCCCTTTGGGGAGGGAGGGGGGTTAAAAGAGAGCGGTCTGTTATCGGTCTGGGGGCTGCCCTGACCCCAAACTGCGACAATCTTCTTATAGATTATCTCCTAACATTTGCTGAAACTCTGATATATGAGCAATACTATAACAAATGTTAGAATGCTGCTACATTATCTCACACCTCCTGTTCTCATTGCAAACAGTCAAGTGTTCTGTTTAATACTTTAAATTGTAAGTATATAAGACTTCTGTCAGCTCATGCCTTCCAGCTCTTTTTTTATCATACCCTATTTTTTTTCCTAACATCACAAACAGCTGGGGACCACACACAGAGACAATTAGACAGAGACATTCCCAAGTTGCCTATTATTTTTCTCTGTATCTTACTCTGAAGCAGGTTATACTGCTGCCTTGCTCTGACTTGTGCTTTACATAGTAATTTTTTTTACTCTTACTACCATTTTATGCCTCCTTTCTTGCTCTCCCTTTGTTTTGTCCACTTATGCATGCCATTCTGCTATAATGAAAAGCTAAATCTCTGTTACTTCTCCTAATTAGCAAATCTCCCATTACACATTTGCCTTGTAAAGGCTTTCCTCATCCTTGTCTTGATGGAGAGAAGAACCTCAGCTGTTATTGTTACCCATAAATTCAGGCTCTAGACTCCGCAGTGTTAATCTAAAGTTTCCAAAACAATTTATCTTAAGGAGGAATATCTTTTGGAGGAATAAATCCATAGGCTTTCCTGAATAGTGCCTCAGTTGTTTTCCTTTACAGCTAATTAAAATGATACTAACTACTGAGTGTATATCTTCTGTTTTCCCTCTACCACTGTTGCTTTGTTTGCTTACTTCCATGTGTATGACTATCTGAAAGAGTATTTTTAAAGGGTCTTTTTCTTTCATTTTTCAGCAGTTTTCTCATGATCTACTTCTTCGTATCTTTCAAGCAGCTAATGTTCCATACCCATTAGATTAACAAGTGCTTTTCAAGACTTAATTGGATTAATTATTGGTATACATGAAACCACAGCCTGACTTTGCCAGATTCATAAGGCAAGTGTAGTTTTAAGTGTACTGGGACCCTGATTGAATTTTGAAATAAATGAATATGCTTTTCATAAATCCCAGCTTACTAACAGAATTATTACAGTTGTGATTAAATACACATGTATAATTTTTATTAGCTTAATCAGCAGACTAAAGGATAATTGTATAGGCAGAAATAAAGAACCTGATCATGTTAATATTTCCATTTTATAGGGAATAATTTTTCTGTATTGATGGATTTGGAAATCCAAGCAATTTACAAAATAGCTTGCTTAAGAAGGCCTCGTAACAAAATTCCAAAGTATATGATCAGATCATGACACCTGCTTCAAAACACCGCACGAATCAGTTAAAACCCACTCAGGTGCTATTTTGATAGAAAGACAGTCATTGAAGAGACATCATATCTCAAATTATGCTCAGTTCCTTTTGAAGGAACCAGGAAAGCTCCTTTTGGAATACAATAGATGAAAGAATAGAAACCAATAGAAACTTCTAAAACATAAGGCACTTGCATAAGTAGAAATTAATGTGTGTGGCTTGACCATTTGCTGGGGATGGTAGAATTTTATGTGACTCTAGGAGGGAAGAGAGAGAGGAATAAGCAAAGAGAATAGTGAATTGCCTTGTTTTATTTCATAGCTGGAATGGGATAGTAATTTTCCCTCAGTCAATAATTGTGGGTCAGCTGGCAAGAAGTAACTTGGAAAGGATAGGAATTCAGTCTTAAGATTGGTTGTCTGTGAGTAAACAAACAGAATTGAATTAGTTGAGCACCCAGACATCTCATCATCTCATCAGGAATATGCTCCACCCAAAGGACAGATTTTCTGAGGAAGAGGGTTAACTCTTCTCCCCAGTATTTATCCCCAGTCCTTACACATAGTGTACAAAGACTTACATCATTTTATTGTCCTGCAGCAGCTTTAGACAGATACTGCTCTAGTCCATGATCTGTCAGAGAACTATGTCTTCCAGCCAGTCCAAGCACAGATTTTTAACTGTTGTGTAGAAGCAGGTGACAAACAGGGGATGTACAAATGTTTTTGATATGTTACATGAGGTCAAGCAGATCCTCCTTCCATGTGCTTTTAGGGTGATTGTGCTCTACAGTGTCCAGGTTCAAAATCAGGAAAACACAGCCTTGAAAGTAAATTATGAAATAATTTATCTTTTTGAGATAAAAAGAAATTTCTAAAGCAATATCTGGAGCCCTGGGTGATGAAAGGTGTCCCTTTTTCTATGTGTTCCCACATTTGGAACAAAGATGGGAAGAGAGATCAAGAAGTCATACATTGTAATTGTCCCTTCCCATGAAGATACATCAGTCCTCTAAATTAAATGCACACAGGTATTTTCTCTTTCCACCACCTCTTTTGCAGGTGTGCACGAATCAGCACAAAATAAGTGAGGGACAGGTAGAGAAAGAGTATGTGGGGAGCTAGCAGGAGAGCTCACCAAGTCTCTCTCCATAATTTTTCAGAAATCCTGGTCAACAGGGAAGATACCAGATTATTGGAGGGTGGCTGATGTGACACCCATCTACAAGAAGGGCTGGAAGGAGGATCGGGGGAACTACAGGCCTGTCAGCCTGACTTTGGTACCAGGAAAGAAGAAGATTATCTCTAGTGAGCTGTCATGGCAATTACAGTGAGGCCAAGGGATCAGGGCCAGACAGCATGGGTTTATGAAAGGGAGATCTTGCTTAAGAAACCTGATCTCTTTCTATGACCATGTGATTCACCTTTTGATTGGAGGGAAGGCTGTGGATGTTATCTACTTGGACTTCAGTAAGTCCTTTGACACGGTCTCCCACAGCATTCTCTTGGAGAAACTGGCGAATAATGTATAGACAAATATACTTTTCAGTGTGTTAAAAACTGGCTGACTTTCCATCCTCAGAGAGTTGTGATAAATGGGGCAAAATCCAGCTGGCTACTGGTGATGTTCCTCAGGGATCAGTTTTGGGTTGAATCTTGTTTGTCACCTTTACTGATTACTTGGATGTGGGGATTGAAATCACCCTCAGTAAGTTTGCAGACAACACCAAATTGTGTGGGAGTGTTGATCTGCTTGAGGGCAGAAGGGCTCTTCAGATGGACTTGGACAGGTTGGATCGATGGGCCAAGGCCAATTGTATGAGGTACAATAAGGCCAAATGCTGGGTCCTGCATTTCGTTCACAACAACCCCCTGCAGTGCTACAGGTTTGGGGATGAGTGACTGGAAAGCTGTCCAGCAGAAAATGACCTGGGGGTTCTGGTAGACAGCCGGCTGAACATGAACCAGCAATGTGCCCAGGTGGCCAAGAAGGCCAACAGGGTCCTGGCTTGTGTAAGGAATACTGTGGTCAGCAGAAGAAGGGAAGTTACAGTGCCCTTGTACTTTGCTCTTATGAGGCCTCATACTGAGTACTGTGTTCAGTTCTGGGCCCCTCATTATAGGAAGGACATTGAGGTTCTGGAACGTGTCCAGAGGAGCTACCAAGCCCATGAGGGGCTTAGAGAACAAGTCATATGAGGAGAGTCTGAGGGAGCTGGGCATTCTTAGTTTGGAGAAGAGGAGGCTGAGTGGGTACCTTATTGCCCTCTAAACTGAAACCTCTACCTGAAATGAGGTTGTAGAGAGGTAGATGTTGTCCTCTACTCCTTAGTAACACTAATGACAGAACCAGAGGAAATTATCTGAAGTGGCAGGGGAGGCGTAGTTTAGATATTAGGAAGAAATTCTTTACGGAGAGAGTGGTGAGGCACTGAAACAGCCTGCCTAGGGAGGTGGTTGAATCAGCAACCCTGGAGGTATTTAAGAAACAAGTTGATAAGGTGGTTCAGGACAAGCTCTTCGAGCAGGAATGTAGGGGACTGTGTTTGGAGTGTGGTTTTGTTTTTTTTTCCTTTCTGATTTTTGTTTGTTTTGTTTTTTTCTTCTAATGGTCAGGTATTTTAAGTGTTTTTTGTTCATGTAGGTATGGTTGGACGCGGTGATCTAGGAGGTCCTTTCCAACCACGATTATTCTGTGATTCTGTTGAATACTTAGCTGGATACAGAACTGGCTGTTCTGTGAAAGTCCACACTTAGCAGTGGCTCTAGTTACTGCTATTTGTTACTTCTGAAGTCCTTTGAGAATATTACAGGTTGTGCTTTAATGTAATCTATGATGTAGATACATCAGTGTACTTCAATTAAAGATATTTACATGAACATTTTCAAAAGGTCTCCATGGGAGATAAAAGGCTGAGCTTCATAACAAAATCTGTCCTCACATTCAATCATGCTCTTTAATTGGTGCAGATCTTTGCAGTCTCCTACCTTCGAGCAGAGTTTTGGGTAGATGGGTAGTTCATGTTTTCCTAAGCCATCATCTTCATGATTGCCAAGTAATTAATTCACTCTGATATATGGAGTCCTCCCCTCAACCTGGGACAGGTTGAAGTGAGGTTCATAAATTAATTTTTATGTTCTGTATAAACATGTACCTTGCCTTCTACTTCATGCAGACCAATACATAGCTTTAGTACTTTGCAGGTCATTACTAACTTTTTGCTGGGATCAGACATGATGACAACTAATCACTTCAGGATAATTATTAGTTTGGGTATCTTACCTTCCCAACTTGGAAGAAATTAATATAATATGCTATCTATTGCTAAAATATGGTTTGTAAACTTCAGACTGGTCTCTTAAAGCATTGAAGTCTGGTTTCACTGGAAAAAGAATGGGATAGAAGCAAATAAGGAAGCTGTATGAAATGGTGTACACCTTGAAATTACTAGGTCCAAAGGATTAGCTCTTCAGACACCTTCTGTATTGGAAAGTTCACCTTTATCTTCCTTTACCTATGTGAAATATTTCCTGCATTGTATTCTTGGCTGTGTTTATCTAATAGTTTTAGTTTGGCTTTGACATTTCTAGCTTTTAGATTGTCAGCTTTCTTTGTTTTATGCCCGTATGCTCAGTACTACTGAAAGGATAGAATCAGGAACAAACTTGATCTTTTTTTGTACTAATAGATCATTCCTGACATAGGAAGCTAATGCAAGGCTATGCTGAACTGTCCAGAAACATGAATGGAAAACACAACTTCTTATATCACAAGCACAAATAAGAAGTAACTGCCTCAAAATCTGGTGATAGCCATGGTCAGAACCTGCAGCTGAGCTTGATCTGTCTGGGGACAGGAGTCAGTGGGAATTTCCCACCAAACCCTTGCCTTTGTATCAATAACAAACTTTTACTACCTCAGCATATTTTAGGAACCCAGAAGGTATGCACTGTAAGATAATAGCATGTAGTAAGAGACCCATCGGAAGAGAACTGTTCACAGCTGTCAGTGTTAACATGCTGCTGCAGTATGTGACACTCACCCACATGTACAGAGCTTGGTCTTTTAGTTATATTTCTGTAATCTGAATATTAAGACCACTGACATTTGTAGCCCATAACAGAACACACCATTGTGCTGATTTGAACAGCAAGACCCAAAGGCAGGTATTATTCTTTCTTCCAGCTTTTACAATGGCAAGTGTCCTTAACCACAGGAAAAAGCACCATCAGAAACTTTCCTTTGTCTGGAAATGCTGAGAAGTACAGGCATTAATAGTGAGCTCCATACATGTCAGATTCCAGTAAATAGATAGTCTCTTTATCAAAGTAAAAGAGAAGCAGTTTGATTTTTCTGACCTCCAAAATTACTGACATATTATCTTCAAAATGTTATAATATTCTACAGATTCTGCTGGCATTCAGCCATGTATAACACAATAGTTGTTCCTTTTTCTTAATTAACTCCCTAATTAGTTTAATATAGTTTTCAAATCTGGAAACACAAGTAAATTGTGAGCTTTTATTTTTCAGTTGTTAATTGCCTGATTAATTAGTTCACAGTTATATACAGGTCCCTACTTGTAGATACATTAGTTTAAGAAGCGCTGCACTATTTGTGATGCTTACAATGTTTTAAACATTATAAATAGAAATTTGAAGAACTCAACTGAAGAATTTTTAGTATAAACAATCCACTTTGGCTTTAGCTCCAGCACATATCTTTCCTGCCTGAAGTTACTACTGAACATTACATCATACTGACTTACAGAATATTTTGTTTCTAATGGTTGTTACTAAGCGATACATTTATAGCAGATGATTCCAACTTTGGGGGTCATCACTTGCCATCAGTGATGAAAACGTGAGCACTGTAGCTTCACTTGACTTATTGCATATTCCTCCACAATTCAGTCTTAAATTGACCAAAAGAAGTTGTTGTGATGCTGAGTTTAATAATAATCTGGGTTTCCAAATTATTGCACACAGCAAAAATAATAGGACAGCCAAGATGAGTGAGACGATCCCCCTGGATGCACTTGAGGTCAGTGTATCATGATCCATCTGTCAGGTGCAATTCATTTAGGGTTCCTGTAAACACACAAAAGGACAGCATATGCTCTGTCTTATTTGACCATTAGAGTTAAAAAGAGAGCGAGATCCCTGGGTGCTAATCCATTGTATTTTTCCTGAACAATCTTCAGCTTTCCATGCATAAGGATTTTGGGATGTGGTTAGCACCATTGGTACTGTCCCAGTCTGGGGCATTTTCACCAGTATGGGTAGTCCTGTACGGAATCCCGTAGAATATTCCTCTGGCTTAGTACGGGCCTTTGGAACAACTGTGCTAGTAGAAACACAAAAGGCCTTCATTCTGGGGCAGCCATCCCCAGTCCAACAATTATTGAATTGATAGATGACATCATTCAATCGCAAGTGCCACCAGGATTCCTGGGTCTTGGCAAAGCGTTTTACTGATCCATTATGTGCTCAACCATGCTGTTGGCCTGAGGGTAATAAGGGGTGCGCAATACCCACCAGATCCCTTTCTCTTTGGCCCAATCTTGTACCACTGTTGCTGTGAAATGTGAGTCATTAGCACTTCGAAATTCCTCAGGAAGTGGAAGTGTGCTGAACCACCTTTTAAGGCCTTTTACTGTGTTTTCCCCAGTGGTTGATGAAAAATTAATCGCCATGGGGAGTCCACACATAACTTCTACCCTCACCAGAATATAATTTTTTCCCACCTGATGGTTTCAATGGGACAACATAGTCAATTTGCCAAAAGTGCGGTGAAGTTTTCATATTTTGGATGTGAAGAGGGGGTGCCTTGCTTGAATGGTCCCTGTTAATTTGGAAGTGGTGTTGCGAGCAGGCAGTCGCTACTTGCTCACAGAGCTTCACTGACACAGGCCATCCTCGGGCAATGCCTTCCTGGTATAAATCGGCCCGTCCAGTATGGTCACATTTAACATAAAACCATTCGAGCAAGCATTCACATTCCTGTTCATCATTGGCAATGTTGATTTGCTGCAGCAGAGTGAGGCTGTCTTCTTCTTGATTGAATTAAGCAGTGACTGAGTGTGAAAGATCATGTCCTTTTACACAACAAATCTGTAGTGTTCTGTGTTCTATCTCCCAACAGTTGTTTCCAACTCAGTTTCCCCATTTGGGACCCTGTTCACCTGCCAATCATTAGCTGCCCAATGACCTAGGTGCCTCTTGAATTGGAGATGGTTTACTCCATCGACATGGTGGATCTAGGTGGGGACTATCTAGGCGGGAGCTANATCCCTTTCTCTTTGGCCCAATCTTGTACCACTGTTGCTGTGAAATGTGAGTCATTAGCACTTCGAAATTCCTCAGGAAGTGGAAGTGTGCTGAACCACCTTTTAAGGCCTTTTACTGTGTTTTCCCCAGTGGTTGATGAAAAATTAATCGCCATGGGGAGTCCACACATAACTTCTACCCTCACCAGAATATAATTTTTTCCCACCTGATGGTTTCAATGGGACAACATAGTCAATTTGCCAAAAGTGCGGTGAAGTTTTCATATTTTGGATGTGAAGAGGGGGTGCCTTGCTTGAATGGTCCCTGTTAATTTGGAAGTGGTGTTGCGAGCAGGCAGTCGCTACTTGCTCACAGAGCTTCACTGACACAGGCCATCCTCGGGCAATGCCTTCCTGGTATAAATCGGCCCGTCCAGTATGGTCACATTTAACATAAAACCATTCGAGCAAGCATTCACATTCCTGTTCATCATTGGCAATGTTGATTTGCTGCAGCAGAGTGAGGCTGTCTTCTTCTTGATTGAATTAAGCAGTGACTGAGTGTGAAAGATCATGTCCTTTTACACAACAAATCTGTAGTGTTCTGTGTTCTATCTCCCAACAGTTGTTTCCAACTCAGTTTCCCCATTTGGGACCCTGTTCACCTGCCAATTATTAGCTGCCCAATGACCTATCCATCCAGTGGCCCCTTTAAAAACAGCGCATGAGTGGGTGTAGATGGAGTTAGCCCCATGTTATGCAGCTAATAGGACTGCTCTGAGCTCCCCAGCTTGTGCACTTCCTTCACCAGTTTCAATCAGTCTTTCTCCTGTCTCCACCTTTAATGCTACGGCTTTATATTTCCACTTTCTCAGTTTGATGATGCATCTGTGAACCACACCCCAGTAAGGTCACTGCCTTCCTTCAAAAGAGGTACCTCTTGAATTGGAGATGGTTTACTCCATCGACATGGTGGATCTAGGTGGGGACTATCTAGGCGGGAGCTAGAATAACAATGCACCATCTATATCTTTTTGTAGTTTGCACTTTTAACGCTCACCTCAGTGATTAATGTAATATAATTGATACCTTCCAGATGGGCATACCAGCTGTGGACAGTGGGCTTCTGGGAAAGGCCAGTAGGTGGCGCTGTCCCTTTGCGGACCACATCTAGGAGGTGAAAAGATCCCCGAATAATAGTACTCTGTCCTTTCCTTAACTGTTCTGCATGCTGCACAGTTCGTACTAGGGACAACAAACCCTTCTCAAGGTCTAATATCTGCTTTCGGTATCATTAAAGGAATAGGAACTAAACTCCAGTGGTCTCTCTGGTCCCTCGGGTCCTTTCTGTCACAAATTGCAGTGGGAACCATGTTCACTGAACCCTCACTCTACATGGATAGGGTAAATTGAGTGTATAGGACCAAGTTATTGAAACAATCTCAATTCTTTTATTAACAATTCCAGTGCATTAGTATATTGTTCAGTACACTCCCAGGATTTTCCTTTTTTGGGCAGATTATATAAGAGACAAGCATTGATGGGAAAAACAGGAATGTGTTTATGCCAATAGCCCAAAGCTCCCAATACTTGTTGCAGTTCTTTCACACTGGATGTTGTCTCTATTCTATTTTTTCCAAGGTATCCTGAGGGACAGCAGCAACTCCTTTAATCCACCAGACCCCCAGGAATTTAACTTCCTGTGAAGGTCCCTGACATTTGGAATCGGGGATTTCCAATCCTAATTCCAGTAATATTCCTCGGTTATCTTCCATGGTGTTCTGTACGCTTCCTTGGCCCTTTCCCCCTATCATCAGTATATTGATAAATAGTATTGTCAGAAGAAACAGAAATTTCTGCTAAGACTTTTTCTAGAGCATTGTGAGCAATCATGGGACATTGTTTATATCCTTGTGAAAGTCTATTAAAAGTGTACTGTATTCCTTTCCGCATGAAAGGGAATTGTGCTTTGTCCTGTGAGCAGGACAAAAAGGAATCATAAAAAACATGTCCTTGACATCTAATGCAACCATCCAAGGATGAGCAGCTCCTTGAATCAGTGTCACTATTTCAGCAATATTTGGAACTACAGCAGTTAGAGGAGCAACATTGGCATTTCTCAATAATCTACAGTAAAATGCCATTGTCTGTTTCGTTTCTTTACTGGCCACACAGGTGAATTGTAGAGTGAAAGAGTCCTTCTAATAATTTTCCTTTTTTCCAGTTGTGTTACCACCCCATCGATACCTGTGAGTGCTGCTGCAGGTAATGGATACTGCTGAACATTTGTGATTTTTGAGGGGGGTAAAGGTATAGATGTTTCTAACAGCCTCAGTTTCACTGTACTTGATTTGGATTAGTTCCCTGCAAAACTCCACACAGTTCCATCTGAGAGTTTCCACACTTGCCCCCTTAAGCTATCAAAGCCTATCAGGTTGGTATGTGCAGCACCAGCTAGGAACTCTGCCCTGGTTCGTCTTTGTTCTCTCTGGTAACCATAAGGTAATTCTTGCAGTTGGACATTATTTTATCACACCATCAATCCCAGTAAATTTAACATGGCATCTGCTGAGTATTACTCCCAGATTTCATGCAGTTTTGTTTAACTGACATTTGGGCTCCAGTATCAGTAAGAAATTCTGCCAGTATTCTCTGGGCCCCAACAGGGATAGCGATGGTGGGTTCACAGTCTTTGTCAGAGAGCCATTGAATTGTTATTACTTGCTGGGCAGGGTGGCTCACTGTCCTCCCTGGGGATGGAAGAGTTTTTTTCTGAGCTTCTGCTAAATCAATCAGATCAGGCTCTGGGACAGATGGTGCATTTTCCTTAAGAATTGAGGGTTTCTAGTTAAATATTTTTCCTCTGACAACTTTATTTTTTAGATAGAGACTGGACTACATTATGGATGTCCTCAATAGAACTACCATGCATGCAAGAATTTTTGGGACACCCCCAGTTCTAGGGCNCCCCCCTCAGTCTCCTCTTCTCCAGGCTAAAAAGCCCCAGCTCTCTCAGCCTCTCCTCAGAAGGGAGATGCTCTACTCCCTTCATCATCTTGGTAGCCGTGTGCTGGACTCTCTCCAGTAAATCTCTATCTTTCCTGAACTGGAGTGCCCAGAACTGGACATAGTACTCGAGGTGGGGTCTCACCAGTGCAGAGTAGAGGGGGAGGAGAACCACCCTTGACCTGCTGCAGGCCACACTTCTCCTAATGCATCCCAGGATGCCATTGGCCTTTTTGGAATTCACTCCATTCTGAATTATTTCTGAACCTCACATCAGCCTGAGGTTCTTGGGTATGGACTTGCCAAACTCACCAGGCATGGTCTGGGGTTTTCCTACTAGCAGAACTAACCCAGCCCATTTGGCACACATACTGATCTATTTCCTGCAAAAATTAATTCCAGGTGGGTATGTGAGTATGCTGATAATGGCTACGGCCATGACCAGCATCCTCATGAGCAGTCTGCAAGCGGTCCTGAGTATGCTCTACATATGTTTTAAGACATAAGTCAGGAAGACCAGAGGCTAGCATTGAGGATTTCCTTAACTACTCTCTGTCATAAATGTCTTGAATACAGGCTGCTGCCAAACCAAAATAATCGGAGGCTCAGTTATTATATCAGAATAATTTCTAACAGTTCCCCTCTCTCAAGGGGGTGAATACCACCTGCCCAGTATGCTGCTCGGGTGGTTAAAGACTAATTATCTGTTTCTGGCAGGGTGGTGGTCAAAATGTCTCCTGGCCTCCAATAGCCTCCCGTTTCTTCCTCAACATAATTTGGTCTTCCCCTTTGAGAGAGACCCACCAGACATATTCAACCTCTGACTCCCTTTGCTGTCTGTCATATTTCTCCTGCAGTTTTATTAGCTTGGCTGGGGACCACGGGACAGTGCGCACGATGTTGTGGATCTAATAATCTCTTTCAACAGCAGTTTCAGTTTTAACAAGAGGTTGTAAAGGGATTAAGTGGGGTCCCGAATTGGGGGTTTCCTCAACCTCTTCATCACTGTCAAACCAATTCTACCCAGCCTGGGTTTTTAAGTTTATGTGGCCTATTAATTTACAGTTTTGCTGGGCTGGAGCAGAGGATGGAATTCTCTCTGACAGTTCACCTTTTCTAATATTTGTTTGTAGAAATATTTAAGATAACTGTTTTCTTGTGAAAGGTCATAATTTACATTTTAAAGTCTGTTATTTTCTATCACGAGTTTATCTACTCGGGTTCCTAACTTCTCTCTCTTTCAAAGGCTAGAGATGATTTAAGCACCTTGTTCTCAGATTTCAGTGTTGCATATTCTATGGCAGAAATCTGACTGGGAGCAGGGGCATTTTGAGCTTCTTTTTGTACGCAAGATAAACAGGTGCCTAAAACAGCACGCATAACACCTTTACCTTTTCCTTTAATTTTTTTTTTTCTGTGTAGCCTGGCATTGTTCAGTAGATTCCACCACTTTCCCTTCATCCTTCCAAAATTTTTGGGCTTACTCCTTCCCATCTGGGGAAGGGGCACAGTCATATTTT
>VYZU01083040.1:0-46384 GCA_013401355.1 Ceyx cyanopectus | reverse complement strand
CCAAGAGAAAGTAAAGTACAGTTTTCAGAAGATCTTTTTTTTTTACTGATTGGCTTCTTGTAGACTATTCTTCATTGTGCATACTGACATTTGTAACAGACATGTGTGAGTTGACTGGTTGACTCTGGGGAAGGAATTGGAGTGTGCTTGTGAAATCTGAAAATGGAAAGCTTTAAAAAAATAATTTCACTTGCAAAATGCTGATGAAAGAGGTGTTCCCCATGCAATTCCCAATGGGGAATATTTATTTTTCCCAGGTCCCAGGGCTTGGTTTAAGACTTGTTCTCATACACTGTTTCTGATTACATTTAGTCTCCACGTTGATAGCTTAGTTAAGACAGGTTTAAAATCATAGTATAAATAAAAAATCAATATCTCAATATAATTAAAATTACTTCAGTCAAATCTGCTGCAGCATTTGAGCGAGAGCTTTGTATTGTTTCAGTTCTGCTGTTGTGATCACTATTGAAAGCTGACTTGGCAGAAAGCAGCCCCTTTTTTTCTGGAGAAAAGGGAAACGGGATGAGATAAGTTATTGATGAAATTAACTGCTGAAGTGGAGAGGAAATGCAGCTGGCCAATACATGTCATAGTGTGAGCTCTATTAAATGAATATATGTGCAGTCAACCATTCACAGGAGCCACACTGGTCTTGAACTGCATTGATCTATAGTATAATTCTAAATGAAATTGATGGAAGAGAGCAGCCATTGACAGGAAGGGTAAAGAGAATCATGAAATGTCTTGTACAGGAGAAGTATGAGGGAAAGTGGGCTCGCCTGTGCTGTGCAGAGAAAGTGAGGTGGAGCTGGTATTTCTAGGTGTTCCTTGGTATCTCACTCATTGTGATCACTGGCCTCTTCAAAAAGTGCTTTTTTTAAGCAGAAAACCCATGAAGAATTCTGTCAAGAATTGAAAATGAGCTTTTCAAGAAGTTTAGATCTGACTTTGCATCTCACAGCTCCGAGCTTTGGCTGAAATGTACCTGTGGTGTGTTCTGAGGCTGTTGATATTAACATTTCAAGATTTGTTTGCTTACTATGCACTTCCTACAGCTGTTACAAAGAGGCTTGTGAGTTGCTTTCAAGAGTGTTGTGTAAAAAATGCTACCTTCTAGTCAGATATCATTTCAGGTGGCTTCTCTCCCAAGCACATCCTTTCAGAGCGTTGCCTCATTGAACTACTTAATTTACAGGCCTTGATGAATAAAACATTGGGTTCTGTTAGATTTTGCTTACACAAGGATTCATGTATCTGATAAAAGAATCTCTCAATTTTGTGTTCTTTGGGAGGAACCTTCTCTGCAGTTATTGCCAATGTTTCCCTCTCAGGTTTCTCCAGACTAAACAGCCCCAGGGCTCTCAGCCTTTCCTCACCAGAGAGATGTTCCAGTCTCTTCATCACCTTCACAGCATCTGTTGGACTCTCTCTGGTATTTCCCTGTCCCTCTTGATCTGGGGAGCCCAGAACTGGACACAACACTCCAGATGTGGTCTTCCCACTGCAGAGTAGAGGGGCAGGAGAACCTCCCTCAAGCTGCTGGCCACACTCTTCTTAATGCACCCCAGGAGACCATTGGCCTACTGGCCAGCAGGGCCCATTGCATACTTCCTTTAAGCATAATGCACTGGGACTTCATTGTTTTGAATAGTATTTGTGTTAAGGATTTGTTTTTAATCATTTTCTCAGAGAAGCCAGGAGACTAAGCAGTGGAAGTTTGTGATGTCATACCAGCAGAGAGAGAAAAATCCCAGTTCATCACAGTGGGATTGAGTTACACAATTCTAAAAAGAAAAAAAACCCTGAAAGCTGTTTCAGCTTCAGCCAGTGAAGCTGTATCACTTCTGATAACATTTGGAAACCTGTTTAGGAAACTATCAAGAGACCTGTAAAATAGGATTTCCCTCTCTGTTCATAAACAGGCATCTTGTTAATTTTATCAGAAAAACATCATCGTGGGTGGAAACTGGAGCACTCCTGGAGGAAGCAGAGACATTTCAAAATGTGAATCATTCTCTATGTAGCACGTTTATTTTAAATTAACACTTGTCATTTGCTTTATTATTATTACTACTTCTGAATTATTGAATTTTTGAGATTTAAAATAAGTTTGCTGTCTCTTTCTATTTTCAAGGTTCTTGTTTCATTCGCACTGATCAGCTCGATGGAGAAACAGACTGGAAACTGAAGGTTGCTGTCAGCTGCACACAGAGATTGCCAGCTTTGGGGGTAAGCATTTTATCCCTTGGCTTTTTATGTATCTTCCAGGTATCTCTAGCAGATTGTTCCAATTAAAAAAATCAGAAAATATTTTACTACTGTCTTAGTTTTACAAACAATAGCAGAGAGATATTTCACCGGATGCTGAGAAGTTAGTTACACAAATATTACTGTTTTTACATTGGAAAGAAACTGAAGAACTGGATTTTTCTCTTTCAAATTTGTGGTCCCCACTGAGATCCACACTCCACAGAACCTTGTTGCATTTGTAGTGTTTTCAGCCCAGTGCTGGGCTGCAGGGGCACCTGCAGCCAGGGGTCCACCACTTGGCTTCTCCTGTGAACTGGGATCCATTAAAAGACCCCACAGAAAATGGGTAGAGCCTGATAGGTTTTGTGCCTACACAGGATTGTGTGGAGAACTGGAGGCTCTGGTTAGGCTTGTCTGTTTCAAAGAGGCTTGTGTTTTAATTCACTAGTGCCTTCAAACTGGACTGAAGGCTTGTGTACAGCAACACCTCTAGATGTGTCTGTGTGCTGCAGCCTGTTCTCAGCGGGGGCTCATGGTTCATATTTATATTTTGACAAATATTTCTCCAGTAATCAAAGAGAATATGTGTGAGTTGAACAGAAAATATGACTATAAACAATTTATTTCTATGACAGAATTCTCTCCCCTTGATTTCTTCCATTACCTGATGCACAGGCAGCGAGCGCTTGTGTTGGCCACGTCACCAGAGCAGCCCTGTAATCCTACCCACCACAAACCCACCTGCAAACCTTCCCAGCTTTTCTTAAAGAACAGCTGACACCACCAAGATGAGCAGTACAGATTTAGTTGTCTTTCTAAAGCACTTAATGTGATCAGAGAATTAAAATTGCAGGAAGCTGGTTGCAAATATTGCAGCGCCTGGATTAGGTTTCCTGCAGCTTCACGGTTGTAGGTGGGGCAGTGCTGGTGACACGTGTGATCCAAGGCATTCTTCTCTAGCTTTGGGTGATCAATTAAATTTATTAACAGCAATGAGGTCACTGTAATTTTCAATAAATGGTGACTTGCTGATTTATATCAGAAGATCCATACAGCAGTAAACAATACCATTTACATTTAATTAGTTTTATCGAACCAAAGGCAATTTTATTTGTAATGAACTGCATGTTATGATTAAGAATGTATTTTAATGATCTTTAAGTAAGGTGAACAAATGTTGCCCTTGACCTAATAGAGGAGATTTTTCTGTTATTGATAACTTTACAGTGAATTTTAAATTGTGAAATGCAAAGGAGAACTATTACTGTACCATCAAGTCATTTCCTGGCTTTCAGTGTAGAAGGATAAAATAATTTCTTCTGAATTATTATTTCCAATTAGGAGATAATTAAATGCATATCAGGATTTAAAAAAAAAGTCCCTAACTTAGATGATTCTTAATCATCAAAATCTTATCATTTTTCCCCTGTTATACCAACCTACTATGAATTTACACCATACATACATATGTTATACATGTTTATACCATACTACTGTCAATTTAGCCTGTTACTGTAATATCTCAGTCTCTTACTCTTTTTTGGGTAAAAAAAACCTTCACTTTTTTTTATATTTAGAAAATATTTTAAGATAATACTATTATATATTAAAATGGGGCTGTTAAAATTAATTGTAACATTTCTAGCTCATGTTATAAAACATTAATAAAGCAGGAATTTCATGTGACTTTACTGTTATTTTCAAAATGTGGCCTGCTAAAGTTCAGTGTGAACCAGCAAAACATTTGGAATATCATCTTGGATCTGGTTCCTTTTTAGCAAGATGTACTGAAAAACCAGCTTTAGTCGGGTAAATATTTCATTAATTTAACTTGGTGTTGTGGGTCATAAACTTTAGTCAGTATCCCTGAAAGGTTCTTAAAAAAATGGGATTAAATTAAAGTTTAATAGTAAATTTAGTAAATTAAAGTTTAGTAAATAGTAAATGTAAGTTTAAATAATAGTAAGTACATTAATCTGTTTTACAGGATCTCTTTTCAATCAATGCTTATGTTTATGCCCAGAAGCCACAGCTGGATATTCACAGTTTTGAGGGGACCTTCACACGGGTAAGTAGTGTATGAAAATACAGCTCTGCTTCTCTGCTGACTGTAAGTGAAGCCTGTACATGGTGTCAGAGCTGGGTCACATCTTCCCTTAGCTGTACATCAGTATTTATAGAAGAGAAATCCTGGTAAATATATAATTTTATATAAATATATATTTATAAATAGTATAAATATATTGATATATTATATATAAATATAATTACGTTCAAAATTGAACATTAGAGCAGTAATGCAGGAATTTCCTGGGACTTTTTTACTGTTCTTTTCAAAATGTGGCCTGCTGAAGTTAACCCTTTAAAGCAGAGTGCCCTAAATTTAAATCACTTTACAGTTTTGTAGCATTAGATTAGCAGATACAGTGATTGCTTTTGTTAGCCAAACTCAGTGTTGTTAGACTCATTCCTCTTGATAGTGTTTCTAAAATAATTTGAGGGAATTAACTGCTCTGGAGGTAGAGAGGAGGGGTTTTTCCCCAAGTGACTCACGTTGGTAATAGATTTTGTTCAGTAATTGGAATTCCAGTTCACAATTCTAAGTACACTGATGAATGAGATATTGCAGTTGTTGGCTCTCAAAGACCAATTTATACCACTTATATAGTTCATGCTGCCTACAAAGTAAATGTCATTTGCCCACACCTTCTAAAGCTGTAAGCAACAGTGTTTACTTAAACCTTGTATTGACCAATTGTCCAAATGAAACTTCTGTTAACAGCTGTAAAATTCAGGTTATTCCTGTCCCAGTGGCTAAGTATATACTTTTCTAAATATAAACTGAACTCCTCAGAGCCTTTGCAACAACTCTGTACACGTGTAATTGAGACCTTGGGAAATCATCACTAAGCAGTTGCTCCCTGTTGTGGGCTCTGTTTGTACATGTAATAAGAGCTGTATGATTCCAGCATCCCTCATATGTGTAAATAACCCTGCTGCATTTGATGCTTTCAGGGTTACCTGTGTGCTGTGGTGGCTGCTTCAGCAGGAAGGGCAGTTTAAGCTGAATTTGTGCCCTCACTTTGGGTTTACAGTGGCTAATCCTGTAGATACTTTGGAGATCTGTATAATTAATTATTTTGTTGTTACTGTTGGTTTATCTTCCTACATCTGCTGTGAGCACTTCTTACACTAAACCAATTTTTTTGCATTTAATTTCTATTTTATGTTAAAGTGGAAAAAAAATTCCTGTGCTTAGTGATGCTAATGCAAACATTTTTCCTACTTAAGCATTGATGTTCAAAGAATTCTTGCGAGGGTAGGTTGACAAGGTAATAGCACATTGATTGTTTTCTCCTTTTCCCCATTATGAAGACAGAGTACTAACAATGTAGAAGAAAACTTGGATAATTTCACAAAGTGCACAGCTAGAAAACAAAACAGAAACTTCCATGCCCAGCTCTGGAGTTTTTGAGGAAACTTCTCTTAAGTACTTTTGTCCTACTTGTTCTCAGGGTGTCACCCATGTCTCAGCTGAGCTTATTTTGACATAGTGGTGCCTGGAACTGGGGTTTACACAGACAACTGCTGGAGCCTCTCTTCTGTCAGATGCTCCTCTGGAGGCTTGAGAAATGATGAAGCAATTTCATCAATTCTGAAAAAGCATGTCTGTGGAAAAGTGGGAGGTAGCAACTTTTGCCACCCAAAGAGTGCTCTGCATTACATTGGGATGTACTGGCCTGACCAGTATGATTTACCTTTTGCTTACAGCTTCAGTGCTGCCTTTTTCTCCTGTATTTGAGCTCTGTGCTGTTGCCTCAGTCCCTCCATCACTTTTTGTATTTTTTTATTCCACTAGAAATATCAGAGAACTGATTCCTTTTAGTTCATCTGCTGCAATCAACTCTTTTTCCTGTGGTTCAGAACTGGTGTCATTTTTTCCAGTATATCCCCTTGTCAGATGGTTTAAAAAAAAATAATCTCTCTTGATGGCAAATATATTTGTGTACAAATAAAGTATGTGCAGTGAATACTCTTATTACATAAGGATGCAGGCATCTTGTGCAAGTTATTTTTACTCAGATGGTTTGACACTGTTCTTCACGGTGACTTTTTGTGATGTTGACTAACTAGCTGTTGGAATTTTTTACAGGAAGACAGTGACCCAGCAGTTCATGAAAGCCTAAGCATAGAAAACACATTATGGGCAAGCACTGTTGTTGCTTCAGGTGAGTGCTGCAGTAGCAAAGCAGGTTTGAATGAAGGTAGCAGAGAGATGTCCTTCAGGAACTGGTTTGGTGATAAATAATTACATCTTAATCTAAACTTTGGCATTGGGTTCATTTCACTTTTGTCACTTTATGTATTTACAACTGAATAATGTGCTTCTTTAGTGTAGGTCCAGCAGTTATTACATGTGTGAGGTTTATCTGCAGATAAAAAGTCTTTAATTTTGAAGGTGAGGGGGTTCTCCTTCCCATTTTCTTCCTTCCAGTGACTGTCTTGCTATTCCCTTGGACTCAGTGCATAAAGCACATTACACCAGCTAGGAGAGCCCACTGTCTCCAAGACACATGCTGTTGCTGTTAGTCAAGGTGATGCAGAGGGTCATGGTCAGGCCAAGGACAGTGTTTGGGGGGATACCTCAGAAAGCCTGAGCTCTGGTTGCTGATGTTCTGACAGAGAAAGACCACAAATCAATCATCTCTCAGATCAGTAACAGTAAAAGTGAGTGTATAAAGGTTTCAAGGAATCTTATCAAGTACCTGTTGAATGCAGGGTACCAAAGCTCATGAAGATATCAGGATACTACAATAATGGATTCACAGGGTGGGGGAAAAAAGTCTTTTGGTAGAGCAGTAACAGGAAAAATATTTTTGAAGCTGAATTTTCCTATAGCTTTAGAAGATAATAGGAATAGAGCAATAATTTGTAGAAGTTAATGAACAGGAGAGTATTTTTTCTATGGGATTTTCATCTCAGTGATTAGTGGAGCTGATTTCCCCCCACCAGAGCTGACAGCCAGCAGGCAGTGTGTGTATGTTGTGTACTTGGCTTTCTTGGGTTTGATTTAACTCTTTTTTTTTTTACCTTTTCATTCCAATTATCATTCTTCTTCTTATTAAACTTTAATGATGAAGATGTTCTCTTAATGCACAAGTTCTACCTGTTTTCAGTTCTCTTCCCTCTCCCACTGGANTAAAATATAAAATATACAATATATAATATATATAATTATAATAATGAATAATAATATAATAATTATAATGGTGCTTCATAGTCAATTCTGAGAAGCCACATCCACAGTGCCATGTATGCTGCACNATAATGGATTCACAGGGTGGGGGAAAAAAGTCTTTTGGTAGAGCAGTAACAGGAAAAATATTTTTGAAGCTGAATTTTCCTATAGCTTTAGAAGATAATAGGAACAGAGCAATAATTTGTAGAAGTTAATGAACAGGAGAGTATTTTTTCTATGGGATTTTCATCTCAGTGATTAGTGGAGCTGATTTCCCCCCACCAGAGCTGACAGCCAGCAGGCAGTGTGTGTATGTTGTGTACTTGGCTTTCTTGGGTTTGATTTAACTCTTTTTTTTTTTACCTTTTCATTCCAATTATCATTCTTCTTCTTATTAAACTTTAATGATGAAGATGTTCTCTTAATGCACAAGTTCTACCTGTTTTCAGTTCTCTTCCCTCTCCCACTGGAGTGAGTGTGCAGCTGCATGGGGCTTAATTGTTGGCTGGACAGGCAGCTCTTCATGCTGTACATCAACTTCTGAAAGCAGTTGGAGACAATTTTAACAGCAAATAGAAGTTTTGAACCAGTTACATTGGAAATATTGCTTCCATTNCAAATGTTTGGGCTCTTTCATGGAATTGATTTCTTTGCAGGACTGTAAATAACTGCTAGTTTTAATTCAGAGAAAATTTCTCTTGACATCTCTTGTTTCACTTTCTGTTTGGTTTTCAGGAACTGTAATTGGTGTTGTCATTTACACAGGCAAGGAAACTCGAAGTGTGATGAACACATCCAATCCAAAAAATAAGGTAAGTTAACCTGACTCTCAGAATTCCTTACAAAGAGATGGACCTTAACCCCAAAATCTGCAAGCAATTACTGTGGTGTATTGTGTGACTCACTCAAACTTTGGAAAGAGGTGAATTCTGCTTCAGTCCCATTTCAAAAGTAATATTATTCTTTATCTAGGAGTTTTACAGGTACTAATGGAACCATTTGTGTCTGAAGTATGAAGTCTTCTATACTTCTGTCTCTCAGCTAAATATTAATTACCACTTCACTTCTGTCAAATTATTTTGCTGTTAAGTATTTGGCCAAAGCTATGCAGTAATAAGATAAATACAGTAAAAAAGGAAAGTATTCTTGCAAGAGGTTTGGAAAAACCCAGTTGTGACAGGTTGCCATTGTCACACCATTCATAAGTTGCTCTGAGTAGGAACATCAAGAATGAAATGATAACACAAATTGCTTGAAGCAGTTATTGCAGTCCCCTGAGTCTATTGATTTGTGTTTCTAATAAAGAGATGCTTTTAAATGTCTCATTGACAGAAATGGGTCAGATGGACCATTATGGGGATTAAGATGGCCTTTTAATATTTTCATCTTTGGAACATATGTTTTAAAATAGAGTAAAATGGAACCAAAAAGTTTATGGTGTGAAATTATTTTCTATTCCATCTGATAGAAAGGTGAGTTCTTCAGTAAGAGAATCTTTTCAGGGAAAAAAAAAAGTTTACAAATCTTACACTGAACAGGTAAACTTTTTCTTGAGCCTGTTTTCTAGATCCTATTTTCATATGCATCAAGTCAGCTGAAACAGCTGAAACTTCTGTATCTAGAAATAAGCAAAAAATACATGGACTTTACTCTGATCATCCCTTGAAATCCAGGTAGATGCTTCAGTTGTGTTCCTTGATGGAATATAATATTACTTTGTACTATAAACTTTGTTTTACTACTTGCAGATTTTTAGCTTTCCTGCTTAAGAATAGATGCTTTTATTTTTCTTCTTTCTCCCTCCCCACTAAACCAATATTAAAATGTAGAGATGCTCTCTAAACACTCAGCCAAAGGCTAAAACTGAAGTAAGTTTAAATCAACTTACACATGAAAAACTGTGAAACCTCTGTACTTGTTCAGGCATGTAGTTTTTCTGTATGTTAAACCTAAAAGGATTTATTCTGTTTGCTGAAGTATTTAGTCATTCAAACAACAATTTTCTTAACTTAAAGTCAACACTTTGTTGTTTTATTACAATTATAAAAATGTTCTCATTGCCTAAGGATGCAGACACGGTCTGAAAAACACAAAAATAGAGAGAGGAGAATTTTCTTAATGGATCAGTTCAATATGTTTTTAATTCCCAACAATATAAAGAAAAATTATTTCTGACAAGGTTTCATTTCAGTCTAAAATGATATATGTTCTGTGCTTTAGATAAATGTAGAAATGGTAACATCAACATTATTACAGTGTAATGACTCTCTGCCATTTTACCTCATTGGCAGTCACATCAGCTTACTCAGGAATGCAGTTTCAGCCTTTAAAAGAAAAAAAATCAGATTGAATTGTGCTCCTCACAATGCTCTAATCAGTAATCAATCCTATTTGGATAGATATTCTTAAACCTTGGCTTTCTGGATGAAGTTGGACTTGTCAATGCTAAAGGTCATTTATAGGTGTTAATTAACCAAGAGGGAAATTAACAAACTAAGGTATTTTGTTGTTGGTTTTGTTTGTTGTTTGGTTGGGTTTTTTTCTGGCATTTTGCAGTGTTCTCATTCTTGCCTCCTTAAACACCAGAATATTTTTCTTATCTAAATTTAGAATTGCTTTTTGCACTTGTATTCTTCATTATTAGCACAGCCCTTCTGCAAATGTGACCTCTTTCCATCACTGGCAATAGATTTAGGGGGTGAAGCTTAAAAAAAAACCAAACCACAATATACTTGGAGGGAGATAGAAATAAATCTGAGAGAATGTATGTTGTGTATGAAGATTAAAACATTAAAATTACTTGCACTGTGCAATATATATATGTGTGTATATATATATATATATATATAGACTTTAAGTATATATGTGTCTATATAAGTGTACAAAGTAATGCATCAAAATGAGTAGAAATCATCTGAAATAGAGCTCCTGAGAAATCAGTTTTCTCTGTAAAGGAGCTACAGCATGTAATCTGCCTGGTGTGCTTCAGATTAGCACAAAAGTAGTTTTTTATATTTCTAATCCTTATAAGCAGCATTCACAACACTTTTTTTGTTTTGGCTTTGTGTTATGAAATTCTACATCTGCTCTTATGTTTGAATATAAGAAATAAAACTAGTCTGGAAGCTACATACTGCACGTTGGTGCTTTGCTGGTTTTGTAAATGTTGGTGATTTGGTGGCTTGTTTTTTCTTTTAAACAGATTTAAATCTAGGAACTGGTATTTGTGTGGCCAAAAGGGCCAGTGGCACCCTGGCCTGGATCAGAAATAGCCAGCAGGGCTAGGGAAGGGCTTGTCCACTGGTGAGGCTGCATCTCCAATGCTGGCTTCAGGTTTGGGTTCTACAAGAAGGACTTGCTGCAGCAAGGGGGAAATGGCCTTAAACTGCACCAGGGAGGTTAGATTGGATATTAGGAAAAAATTAATCACTGGAACAGGCTGCCCAGAGAGGTTGTTTGGTCTCCTTCTCTGGAGACTTTCCATCCCACCTGGATCTGTTCCTGTGTGGGCTGCCCTGGGTGCCCCTGCTCTGGCAGGGAGTTGGACTCTGATCTCCAGAGCTCCCTTCCAGCCCCTACCATTCTGTGGCTTCATTTCTCACACAGCTCAGTGTTTTATAGTACTGTTATACCTCAGATACTGCTACTTCTGAGTTTGTATGCACATGATGTCTGTAAGCTTACAGCAAACTTAATCCTAATGTATTTTCTTTGCCAAGTGGAAAATAATATTAGATCATCACTTGCTTATCTACTTTTGCTGTTATATCCCTGGGCTAGGGAATAAGTTGTTCCATGGTGTGGCCTGCTATCAATTCACACATTAAAGTCCCAAGAATAACCTGTGTCCTAACTTCTAATTTGTTCTGAAAGCAGCAATTAAACATGATGCAACTGGGAGACCAAGTCACAGGACAGGCTTTTCTAGCTCCATGGAGTGGAGCATGGTGAGCTGTGTTGCTGGGCAGCATCTGAGTCACCCAGGCTGAAGAGCAGAACCCAGGAGAAGTCAATGCTGTGTTATGGTTCCATGCTACTTAGGATGGGGATGTTAAACCATCATTTCTGCTTCTCCTGGTATCTCTTTCTGTTTGCATCCACAAGGCCAAGCCTGTGCAATGATAGCTTGAGGTTAGTTCAAGTTGTAAATAAAATAATTGTTAGATAACAAAGCAATAGCTCTTTGTTGTGGGAAAATTCTCCCTCTAGTATTTCCCTGGGTTAAAGTGCAGCTATTTCTTTAAATTATTATTATTATGAGGGCTCTCTTACATGTCAGAAACTCAGATTTTTCTGAGACCTGCAGAGCATTCTTGCAATAGACACTTGTCTGCTGGCCATATCTTTTATTTGGATGCTTTACAGGCATTATTTTTTTAGCTGTCTAGTCCACTTATTATGTAGAGCATGTACAGCAAAACAGATCTGCTGTGTGGTTTCATTTATGAGACTCTGATTTTCTGTAGCTGAAGCCTGATGTATTTCCTTAAGTACTGGAGGCACAGTAAACATCATGATTCACATGGCTGGAAATCTTAGTCTACAGTGATGAATTTCTAGAGGGAAAGTTCTATACATATCAGGGTATAGTATTTGTTTTGATACAGGCTGAACATTGTGATCATAGCTAAGATAATCTGTGTGGTTGTTTGCACCCTTAAAGTAACAAGCATGGCCTATTCTTAACAAATATGATCTTTGCCCTTCGTTTTACCTCAGTTCAGAGTGAAAGCCTGTGGATAGATTAAGCATTATAATCAGCATTTTAGCTTGTACTGGGTGAAAATAATGTGGTTTAGATTGTGGATTAGTTTGCAAAGAGGGGATTGCTCTTCATATTCTTAAAGCTAATTCCCTTCCCATTATATCTTTTGGAATGCATCCCAAAAGGCTGTTTATACAAAACAGTGTTCAGTTTCATTTCTTTTATGATTTGGAGACTTTGTGGTATCTTTTCTTAATCTCATAGTCTCCAAGGAATCCACTCAAATATTTTCTTTTATAAAAGCAATGATAGATGGCTTGTGACTCAGCTGAAAATAAGATTCTTACCAATGCCTTCAGGGTTTGAGTGATAGGCTTTTTTTTTTTCCCCTTCTCCCTATCACAGAGGGCTTTTTTCTCATTTGTTTTAAAGGAATTGGGCAGTTGGATATTTCCTTTTTTTTGAAGGAACTGTTGAAAAAAAAATATCTAATTAATTGTGTTTTAATTGCCTGCTGTATGTTTGCTCTAACTACATCTTGGAATTCCCTGTCCAAAGATTTTGTGGCTGTATGCTCACCTCTTTGGGTTTTTGTTTCATGGATTCATTCAGGTTGGAAAATACCTTTGGGATCATCCAGTCCAACTATCAGCCCTACTCTACACAGTTCCCCCTAAACCATGTCCCTCAAAAACACATCCAAAAGACCCTTAAACACACCAGGGCTGGGCACTCACCCCCTCCCTGGGCAGCCTGTGCCAGGCTCTGGCTGCTCTTTGGGATAAATTTTTCCCTCCTGCCCAGTCTGCCCCTCCCCGGGAGCAGCTGAAATCCATCCCCTCTGGTTCTATCACCAGGCTGTGCTCCCATAAGGAGACCTCTCTCTGGATTTACAGGTTGGTTTTGTTTTTCCCAACTGATTTACAGATCTGGGGGTGTGGAATGAATTTCTGTGGTTGGCATCCTGGGGTGGATCAGCAGGGCTGTGGTCAGGAGGTCCAGGGGGAAAGAGGGTCTCCTCCCCCACCTATTAACAAAAATACATTAGCTGGTGTTTTGACTGGTTCTGTCCTGACTCTCCCCATCATGAGGTTAGATCAACCCTGCATGTTTTATCTTTTAAAGCTATTTAGATAATCAATGAGCTTCTAATGCCTCTCATCCTATTTTACCTCCAGCCCCAACCTTTCCCTTTACGAATCTGAACAACTCCTTCCAAAGTACTTGTGTGGTACAACCAGAAAACTCCCAACAGCTTCCTTGTGGCAGGGTTGCTTGCTTCCTATGACCCTTAGCCATTAGCAGCAGATGACAGAAGCACTTTGAAGTTGTCCCAGATGGCAGCTGTCACCTGCATGCCACAGTCAAGCAGGAAGCCTGCCTGCCTCGGAGAGCTGCCATCTCACCACAGCACCCTGGTTTCTTCTGCTAATAGGGATTTGATCATTAAGGATGGAGCTGCTCGTGCAAAGAGGTGTTTTATTGCTCCTTTCCTGACTTGTCAGGGTGTTGTCTGCCATGCAGAGTTGTGCCTGGGTTTGTTTTCTAAATATATTTATTATTTTCATATTCTTCAGCCTGTTTATTCTGGGAAGATTTCTTGCAACTGAATCTCGAGTTCTTTCATCTTCTTTATTTATTTAATTGTGGGAAGCTGCTAAGCTTTAGTCAGGGCAATAGCCTACAGCACCATATGATATTAATGTATTTTACTTGTAATTTAGAGAACAAGAAGAATCTCCTGATCTGAAGGCTAAACTGTCCCCTGTGGCACTTGCACAGCTGATAATGGTGAACTAGAAAGATGTGTATATCAAATAGTTTACAAAATGAAGCCAGCTGTGTTTCCCTCCATACTGTGGCTTCCTGACATGCATCATTAAACCTTATTAGCTACTTCCTTTTACAAAGATTCTTGGAGTCTTGAGCCTTGAGTATTAACATTTTCTGCCCCTCCAACTGGAAATTATTTGCTTTATTGTAGAGTGTCAACTTGCTCTAGTTTCTGATGCGTTCTAATTGGTACTTTGGAGTATAATCATAGTGAAATAGCACTCGGTGCATTTCTTTATTTGGAAATTAATACCGACCTTTGCACTTGAGCTGTCAATCTTGGGCAACTTCTCACACAATTCCCAACTGTTGGGATTGCTTACAAACCATTAAGTATGAAATGGTTCATAAAACATCTTGAGGAAGATAAACACAAAAAGCAGGAGTTTGCTTTTGTGGTAAGATTTTTTTGCTTGTTGTTGACCCCATAGTTCCGAGGCTATTTCAGCTGATACATTTAATTATGTCAAAAACCTCAAAAATGTAGTGATATAATAAAGTTGTTGGGGTTTTTTTCCTGCAAATGAGATTTTGTTTGAATAAACCACCCCCCATGCACACACACCACTTGATCACTGAATCCTGATGCTGAATTTCAGTTCTCAAACCTGAGGAAAGCAGAATTCTTCAAGCATTATACCCAGATTTATAATTAACTACACTAATCAAAATCCATAGATGCATTTTAACATGTTTACAGCTCTTTTGAAGTATTTGAATAGAAAGGTGATGATTTATTTACTTCTGTTATCTATGAACAAGATCCTGGGCAGTATTATTCCACAACTCCACAATCATTTAAGGCAATGTGTTCTACTGAATTTTCTCTGAACATATTTTGTGTTTACTTTAGAAATTGCATAAAATAGAAATTCTGAATAGTATGTGACTTTATAGTGAGAAAAACTAAGAAAATCTTACCAATCTTCTTGTTCATATTCATCTTTAAAAATGTTGATACTTACTCCCAAAGGCTGCTAATTTTATTTGTGAATACATCAGTGTATTAAAATTGAGCTAGAAATTGATTTCATCTCAATTTCTACTACAGAGTCGAGCCTCAAAATGGATGTTTTTACATATTACTAATGAAAAGTTGCACATCAAATGTGATGTAGAAGTCCACACACTTTGGAGAGTTTTTTCCTGGGCCTTAAATGGTTGTGGATGTTTAATATGGACATATTTTGGGTATTTCCACTCAGTCTTGAAAAAGGCTTCCCCCATCCCCCTTTCTTTGGCATTTTCCCCTCTTTTCTGACATGAAATTAATCTTCAAGGAGACTGTGGCTTCTTTCCATCATATTGAGCAGCTTTCAACCTCCTCCTGTTTAGTTTTAAACTACAAATAAAAATTGTACAACTTTTTCTTAAAAAATGCAGTGCAGACATTTTGGAAACTTAGCCAGAAATTAACTTAAAATCTATTTCTCAATTTTTTTTCTGCCTTCTTGAATATTGTTCTATAGAATTATTTGAATTATTTGGATGTAGATGCTTTGAGACACTGTGATGCTTTTAACTGCCTTTAAACTTAGTGTTGGTTTGGGATAAAATCAAGTGGTAAAACTTAAACCAAGCTTCAACTTCATGAGTTCTTGACTTCATTTATCTAATTGAATTCTTAGTAGAGAAATTACCATGTGTGTTTTGATAACCTCAGCTCTGACCTCTCTTCCCCAGCACTAAACTCATTGAGGACTGTAATAATCTCTGCTAATAGCTTAATCTAGATCATCTGAGTTACTAGCACCTTATTTTTCCTGTGACATAACCCAATGTTGGATTTCTTTAGGGACTTGTTTTCAGGTATTGCCTTAATTCCAAAGATGTCTTGAAAAAGCTACAAGGTTCCCATATAATTTATGAAATCTTATTAAACATAAAGGAACTAGTACCTTTTACTTTTTTTTAAATCACATATTTATATATAATTTCAAATTCTACACTACAAAAATTTGGGACCATTTCTTCCCATGCTGGCTTTGCAGTTATTTTTCCAAACCTAATTATTTTCACCTACTGAAGAAAAATGCATCTCCACTGAATAGGTTTTAATAAGTGTGTAATGTGTAAAGCTGTTTAATTTGTATCCTGAGCATTAAGACAATGTGCTAGAAAAGTCTTGAATTGAAGCTGCTGATGGGCAAGCTTAAAATAGAACAAGCATTTGTAATAGTTATGGATTAAATGGGAATGTGAAGATAGTGCTTCAGTGGGAAATGAAATATTTTTATCCCAGAATGCCAATTCAGGTTGGTAAAGAGGATTGTGAGTGCTCAAACTGAATGTTTTCTGCCTGAAATCTGGTCTATCTGGATTGTTTTAAAGGGAAAAAAATGGTTATCTTAGAGCTTCACTGGGTGAAAGCTTTTGATTGCTGAAGTCTCCAATCTGACTAGTTAGGTCAGACTATTGAAGTCATTACTCTAAATTGATGGGTGGTCTGGAGAAAGCGTTTTCAATTGATAGCTAATAGGGGGAGGGGACTTTCCTAATCAGCACAATCCCTGTGTGGATGGCAGAGTTGAACCAGCAGCCTTTGCAGCTGCTTCACAGGTTCTGTGCAGGGTTTTCCCATTGCAGTGTGTGAAATAAATATACATATAATACAAATAGAGAGCATCGGGTCAGCATCTCACTTCACACCTCAAGGTACCAACCTGTACTGTGTATATATATATTTTACACTTCAGAAAGGTAGATGAAAGCTGAGTCTTGCTCAGAAGCAAAGATTTCAGTGCACAATCTGAATTAAGTCCTCCATAAATTACCTGTGAGCATTTCAAACTCAAAGCCACAGTTTCTGGGCTGGGGAGGATGGTACCAAACCCTGCAAAGCTGCTTTTCTCTGCCTGGTTCTGAGATGCTGAGTGCTTTGGAAGCAGCACCCAGCACCAATCTCCAGCACCCTCTGCTGACCAACCTGGACATTTCACTTGTGCAGCTGCTGCAAGAAATCCTTCTCATCTTTCAGTCACATTAGAGCAAAACACTGAGAAGTTAGAGGGGAAAAACCAATATATTTGCCTCACTGGTTTATGTAAAACCTTATCCTAAAGAGGGGTCTGTATCAGTTTGAATGTTAAGAGACATTGAGGTAGTTGCAAGCTGCAAAAGTGTTAGTGAAAACCAAATTTATAGTCAACTGGATATTAAGAATGGGTCAGCTTCAATTTAATTTTGATTTATTTAAACAATGTTTTACTACAGAGTAAATCATTGGCATGAGGATAAATCAGGGCATGGCTAAAAAAGAAGACAGTTCAGGTTCTGAAATGTGTGGGCAGTATTTGTCCAAGTGAGTGCTGCACATCAGGCAACTGAGACAGCTGTTTAAATAAAGTTGTGGATCTGGCTCAGTTACAGATTTCATTGATGTGAACTCATCTAGAGGGTGCTGAGCACCCCTGAAACTCTGGAGAGCACTTTAAAGTTTTACTTTAATTGTCTAAATTCAGTTGGTGAGGCTGGAAAAAACAAGAGGAGAACAACAACAAAAAAAAAACAACCAAAAAAACCCCACAAAAACAAATAACTAATAAAAAAAAAAGGAAGAATATAGGAGACAGAAATAAATATTCGAGCCTTCATTTTCTTTTTCGTTTTGTTTTTATTTTCTTCCAGCATAATTTTATTATTTTAGTGTTATATTATTAGCTACAAAAGGGAATTTCATTTCTGAAGTGCTGGGTTTATTTTAAGCATTGCTATTATGCAGTTGTGAATAGCTTGTTCAAGTGAAAACAGGCAGGTCAGAAGGGTAATTTCAAAATTAAATACACTTTTAGACCTCTGCTTTTGAATACACATTGAAACTTCCAAAAAAGCTTTATCTACTTGCAGCTTACTCATCTTCCTTTGGGTGATAACTGTATTTCTTCTTGAGTTTTAAAGTATTTCCACTGTTTTAAATGCCAATCTGTTGGATATGGGCTAATTTTTTTAAGAATACAGGCAATTAATTTTATTAATACATTTTATTAATACAATTAATGCTAAATATTTGAAAATTTTTCTTGAAATCAGTGTAGAATAGACTAATTCCCTACAAATATTTTGTTTTCTTTGCTTTCCCTACATTTGAATCTACTACTTAGAAGGATGAGATATTGATTAAAAAGTGGAATATTGTATGCAAAATTTGGTGGGGTGTCTATTAACCAGGGTTGTAGTGACACATTTGTGAGCCCATTAATTAATTAAGATTAATTAAAATTAAGATGCTTCAAATTCACTAGTTTTGGTTCATATTTCTATTGGCTTCACGTGGTTACCTGCATTGCTGAGCAGCCAAGAATTTGAATCTTAGGAATAACCTTAGAAATAGGAAACTTAACAAAGAAAAAACATTTACAGAGCCCAAAGTTGCTGTACATGTCAGCCTAAAGAAGGAATTTCTTGAAATTCAATATATTCTTTAAAGTCCAATATATTATTTGAATTTTAGTACTTTTAAGCCAAGCTTAAAAAATGCTATTTATGAGCAATTATTTATAATGCACTTTAAATTGTAATTGGATAAAAAAAGACTGATTTGCACCTCTTGGACTAATCTTTACTATTGTGCAACATTCAAATACCAAATTTTACATTTCATTATTGTAGCATAAAAAAAAAGTCCTCATTTTCCAAGTAAATACTTTTGTAATATTATAATAATTGTTTTTTACTCCAGAAGATGACCCTTCCCAAAAGTTAAACACCTAGGGAAGCAACAGCAATATTGCTGTAAATATTCTACTCCAACAGTCAGAAAAGGGCTTTTGTTGCTTTCCAATTCTGCTAATTAAATGAGGATTTTTTCTCCTTAGATAATGATTCACACCTTGTGTTCCAAAATGTGAAGTTTGTGCCTTGAATAATTCCCTCCTTCAAAAATATTTCAGAAAACTTGTAGGTTTTTTTTAGGGGCAGGAAGGCTTGAATTTTTATTGATTGNTACAAATAGAGAGCATCGGGTCAGCATCTCACTTCACACCTCAAGGTACCAACCTGTACTGTGTATATATATATTTTACACTTCAGAAAGGTAGATGAAAGCTGAGTCTTGCTCAGAAGCAAAGATTTCAGTGCACAATCTGAATTAAGTCCTCCATAAATTACCTGTGAGCATTTCAAACTCAAAGCCACAGTTTCTGGGCTGGGGAGGATGGTACCAAACCCTGCAAAGCTGCTTTTCTCTGCCTGGTTCTGAGATGCTGAGTGCTTTGGAAGCAGCACCCAGCACCAATCTCCAGCACCCTCTGCTGACCAACCTGGACATTTCACTTGTGCAGCTGCTGCAAGAAATCCTTCTCATCTTTCAGTCACATTAGAGCAAAACACTGAGAAGTTAGAGGGGAAAAACCAATATATTTGCCTCACTGGTTTATGTAAAACCTTATCCTAAAGAGGGGTCTGTATCAGTTTGAATGTTAAGAGACATTGAGGTAGTTGCAAGCTGCAAAAGTGTTAGTGAAAACCAAATTTATAGTCAACTGGATATTAAGAATGGGTCAGCTTCAATTTAATTTTGATTTATTTAAACAATGTTTTACTACAGAGTAAATCATTGGCATGAGGATAAATCAGGGCATGGCTAAAAAAGAAGACAGTTCAGGTTCTGAAATGTGTGGGCAGTATTTGTCCAAGTGAGTGCTGCACATCAGGCAACTGAGACAGCTGTTTAAATACAGTTGTGGATCTGGCTCAGTTACAGATTTCATTGATGTGAACTCATCTAGAGGGTGCTGAGCACCCCTGAAACTCTGGAGAGCACTTTAAAGTTTTACTTTAATTGTCTAAATTCAGTTGGTGAGGCTGGAAAAAACAAGAGGAGAACAACAACAAAAAAAAAACAACCAAAAAAACCCCACAAAAACAAATAACTAATAAAAAAAAAAGGAAGAATATAGGAGACAGAAATAAATATTCGAGCCTTCATTTTCTTTTTCGTTTTGTTTTTATTTTCTTCCAGCATAATTTTATTATTTTAGTGTTATATTATTAGCTACAAAAGGGAATTTCATTTCTGAAGTGCTGGGTTTATTTTAAGCATTGCTATTATGCAGTTGTGAATAGCTTGTTCAAGTGAAAACAGGCAGGTCAGAAGGGTAATTTCAAAATTAAATACACTTTTAGACCTCTGCTTTTGAATACACATTGAAACTTCCAAAAAAGCTTTATCTACTTGCAGCTTACTCATCTTCCTTTGGGTGATAACTGTATTTCTTCTTGAGTTTTAAAGTATTTCCACTGTTTTAAATGCCAATCTGTTGGATATGGGCTAATTTTTTTAAGAATACAGGCAATTAATTTTATTAATACATTTTATTAATACAATTAATGCTAAATATTTGAAAATTTTTCTTGAAATCAGTGTAGAATAGACTAATTCCCTACAAATATTTTGTTTTCTTTGCTTTCCCTACATTTGAATCTACTACTTAGAAGGATGAGATATTGATTAAAAAGTGGAATATTGTATGCAAAATTTGGTGGGGTGTCTATTAACCAGGGTTGTAGTGACACATTTGTGAGCCCATTAATTAATTAAGATTAATTAAAATTAAGATGCTTCAAATTCACTAGTTTTGGTTCATATTTCTATTGGCTTCACGTGGTTACCTGCATTGCTGAGCAGCCAAGAATTTGAATCTTAGGAATAACCTTAGAAATAGGAAACTTAACAAAGAAAAAACATTTACAGAGCCCAAAGTTGCTGTACATGTCAGCCTAAAGAAGGAATTTCTTGAAATTCAATATATTCTTTAAAGTCCAATATATTATTTGAATTTTAGTACTTTTAAGCCAAGCTTAAAAAATGCTATTTATGAGCAATTATTTATAATGCACTTTAAATTGTAATTGGATAAAAAAAGACTGATTTGCACCTCTTGGACTAATCTTTACTATTGTGCAACATTCAAATACCAAATTTTACATTTCATTATTGTAGCATAAAAAAAAAGTCCTCATTTTCCAAGTAAATACTTTTGTAATATTATAATAATTGTTTTTTACTCCAGAAGATGACCCTTCCCAAAAGTTAAACACCTAGGGAAGCAACAGCAATATTGCTGTAAATATTCTACTCCAACAGTCAGAAAAGGGCTTTTGTTGCTTTCCAATTCTGCTAATTAAATGAGGATTTTTTCTCCTTAGATAATGATTCACACCTTGTGTTCCAAAATGTGAAGTTTGTGCCTTGAATAATTCCCTCCTTCAAAAATATTTCAGAAAACTTGTAGGTTTTTTTCAGAGCAAGTAGTGCTGTACTTTTTATTGATGGCAGAAGCCATTATTTTTACTGAGAACCATTAGCTCTTTAAAACTTGGTGCATAAATTAAAGAGGAGCTAAATGGATTTGCAGTTGTTGCCATTAGTAGCATTTTAGATTATACAGGCAATTATTGTGTTCATTAATGTAGAGCAGGCCCTTTGCAAAACTATTGTGGTTGTCTTAGGCATTATGTACAAATTTTCCCTTGGAGATTAAAATTTCCAGTGGTGTGTTTAATTTTGTTAGCACAGTCGTTTCAGATAAAACCAATATTATGACAAGTAGAAGAAAATTTGCTTTTTAATATGGGGAAAGAGCAATAACTGTGGAAAATGACTCCAATTCTTAACTCATCTGTTTCCTAGGCTGTCATTTTCAAAGGGAAAGAAATCACTTGCTGAAGATGGTGTGTTTTGCAAATGCTTTGACAAAATCCCACTGTAGTTAAAATGAAATTCACCCACTTTTTTTTCCAAAAAAAAAAAAAGAAATTTCAGCAGATGTTAGTGAATTTCTCCATGGGATGTATCTGGATCGTTCACTAGAGTTTCATTAGGTTGAGTGCAGAAGTGGAAAGGCCCAGAATTAAACTAATTACATTTCAGGACATTATAGTAGCTAATTTTTTTGAGAAATGGAGAAGGTATTTCTATTAAAAAAAAATTAAACTTCTTTTTTTTGTGTGCCTCCTTAAGCAGGGCTTGGCAGTTGCCTTCACTTGGGAAATGAAACCATTGACTGTGGCCACTGGTGTGATCTGTGCTAAGAAGGATGACATTATTAGGAACAAACCAAATGCTCTTGAGCCAGGAGATGTATTGTGTGAGAATTTTTCATCCTCAACTATTTTTGGGTTTTTTTTTTTAATTCTCTTAATATCTCTCCAAACACATTTTTATTGGATTCCAAACTTCAGCTCCCATCTGTCTTCATCAATTAGAAAGGTATTAATGCCTTGAATTAGCCACGTCTCGCTGTGCAGTGGACTAAATTTAATGTTTCTGTCCAAAAAGTGGCATTCTTTCCAAAGAAGCTCTTTATTCATTTCTCTTCTGGGGTGGGGTTTTCAGGGGGGGGGGATGGAGGGGAGAGATGGGCTTTCACTACCATGATGCAGGAAAAAAAAGTGTGAGGTAGTGGTTATGCATATTGCAAGACAGTGATTCTTTATTTTATTACAAAAAAAAGACCAACTCTAGAAGGCCAGATTAAATCATTCCTTTCACTTTTTAATGGGATTTGGATGAATAGAGTAAAATATGCACTTTGCATTCATTGATAGCATCTTTAGGTTGAGGTAATTGAGTCTTTTTTCCCTGACTGAATGAATAATGACTTCATCTGATCCTCAGCGAGGCCTGAAACCTAGACTGCCTTTGTCAACGCAAAAAGATCTGGGCTTTGAAACATGCTCTACTTCCCTGGCTTAATTTTTCTTCATTTTAATCCAAAAACCTATTTTTCTCAATAATTCAAGCATAAACTATGTAGTAGTTGAAGCAGCGGAAATTGCAAGATATTTGTCCTCGTTGTGCTGCTTTTTAAATGCAGCTGATAAATCAGCCACTGTGGTCTTCAGCTGCTTGGTTCTCTAGGGAAGGGCCAGCCCAAGTCTGAGCAAGATTGCTGGAATTTTTAAGAACTATATTTAAAGTGGTTCTTTTGCAGACTGTTTGTTATCTGAGGAAGTGTTCTGTTTTACTGGGCTTACTGGCAAGGCTTGGGAGATAAAAAGGGCATCTGTGGTGGAGCTGAGGAAACTCTTCCTGACATAATTTTCCCACATATTTTACTGACTGCAAGAGCATCCTAAAAAAGTGGAGCATAAATACTTAGCTTACAGCATACATTATTCAAATGGTGAGAGCCTTAGTTACATAGCTTAAAAATACTTTTTTTTTCTTGAGAAACTGGATGAAAGATAGCCTGGCTTTGTGGTTCTGCTGAAATGCTTCTAAATCCAATACCTTTTTCCTTGTGAAAGCACTGATTTGCTGTTTTGGGCTGCAAATGGACATTCTGCTTGGTCCTTGATTCAAACTATTATTAATACATTGAATAACTCAAGGCTTTGTGCAATTAAAACTCCTTTCTGTGAAATGAGTGGAGATTTCCTGGTGTGGGAGCATCCCAAGTTACTGTACCCCAGGTGTACTGCTGAGAAGGCAGCTCTCTCACATCTGCTGAGTCTTGAATCCAACAGGTTTTTGACCTTGTAGCAGTGAGTGAGCAGGAGCCACCCTGCAAATATGATAGATGGTGCCAGTATTTGCTGTCTCATGACAGAAAAAAACTGTTCACTTGTTCATCTTTAACTGTCTGTTCTCCCTACCCTCCTGGATTGGGGCAGGGGGAGGGATGTGTTGGCCTAAAGGCATTGAAAAGCCCTGGTTGGTTCTGGGAATTGTTTAACTAGGAAAAACAGGAAAAATAATCATTTAAAAGTAATCATTTCCTCATCAAAATGCAGCTACGAGTAGATGGATTTTTAATATGTAGGAATAAATAGGCCAGTAACAGCTAATTATTTGCACTGCAAAAATACCACTTTGAGGGAAAACTCACAACTAACTTGATTAATTTTTCTTTTTCTAGGTGGGCTTGCTGGACCTGGAGTTGAACCAGCTGACCAAAGCCCTGTTCATGGCTCTGGTTGCCCTCTCAGTTGTCATGGTCACCTTGCAAGGCTTCGTGGGCCCCTGGTACCGCAACCTGTTCCGCTTCCTCCTCCTCTTCTCCTACATCATCCCAATCAGGTAGGTGGGAGACTGCAGGAAAAACCCAGCTGTCTTCATCCCCCTGAATGTGTCTTTCCTGAAATTTATCCTCACTTCTCATGGCCAAGGAAATTTGATCTTCTCAGGAAGCTGAAGGAGAAGGTGCCAACAAATCTGCTGATTCTTGGAGGATCACTGTACAGAAAACAATACCCTTGTTGGGGTTTTTTTTTTTGGTATAATGCTCATCTTGCTGGAGTAATCAGGATATCTAATCCTTTCCTAGCATAAATGTATTAATAAGGATACAATCTTGATATGTTTGAGAGTGTGGGTTTAGGAAACTTGCATTTGAATGAACTGTTGGGGATATTTTGGATTTTTTTTTTTAATACTGAAAAAATTCTGTTTCTCTTGTTAAAATACAGACTTTTACTGCAACAATGTTTAATTTAAATTGAATGGTTGAATAATGTAGGTGTGCTTTTACAATGAGAGGACTTTTAACATGTGTAACCAAATAGAGACTTGCCCTGAATTAATTAATTCATTAAGCATGAGTACTGTACATTCAAATTGCAGATAAACTGGAACAGGAAATAATATCCATGTATGTAATCAAGTCCTCTGTGGACACAGAAGTGAGAACACTGACTCTGAAATGAATTTTTTCCTTGCACAAAAAAAAATAGCACAAAGGACATGTATTTTTATACTACTGTGTTGCAAGAACATGTGGTTATGTTGGTAATTGAAAAGGTTCCAGCAAATCTTCTGGGGATGTGAGCAGACCTCAGCCCAGCTTCCACTTTAACTGGCTCTTATTTTTTATTTACACATTTGTGTTTCAGTTTTGTGGTATCTTTCTAAACACTTTCACTGTCATAACTCCCTGACTGCTTGTATGATGCTGCTGTTCAGGTTGGGTCATTATTTCCCCCATATACACACAGTTATTGAGTATTAAGCAACTTATCCACGTGAAGAGGCCAAAAGTGCTGCATTCAAGTGGTGAGTAAAGTCTGCATATTGCTGAAAGATGCACTTAATCATCAAAGATATGTAGGGGAAGGGAAAAATGAGCTAAGAGCATAAAGGATCACTTGTCAGTCACTGTGTTCTTCCATAATAAACATACTAAGCCAAAAGTTATTAAAATGGTTAAAAGACAGATGTATCTTTGTTGCTGGATGCAAGAGGATTAAGAGCATATAGGTGATGTAAGTAAATTTGACTCCATATTGACAGTTCAACATATACCAATGAAAAACATGTTGATTGAGTAGCTCATTTTCAGTTTCAGATATTTTTGGTGGACTTGGGGAATAATTCTTCCAAAATTAATTTCTAGGATACACTTAATCCCATTTTCCAGTTGCCTGTGGGAGACAATATGCAAAGCAGGAACAGTGGAGAATGTGATTGGTGAATCTATTTCTATCCCAACTTGTCATTCATATACAGGGTTGCTTCCCACACTGCCAGCAAATAAACAACTCCAGTCATGCCAGTGTTCAAATGTAACTACACTTCTCTTCCTGTCTTCTGGGTGTTAAGCATAAAAATGATTTATTCTTCAGGCTGGGAGTGTAAACTCCAGGAGATGAAGATGACTAATGATGCTGGAGCATCAAGTGTGATGTCCTCTCATGTGGAGGAAATCATGAACTTAGCATGGGTAAGGGATGTGAACATGGGAGATGAGGATTGAGAGGTGGAGAAGCACATCTGAACTTGTGCAGGCATGGAAGGTATTAATTGGTGCTTTTAGGGAATTCCTCAAGTTTCTAAATACAGAGCTTTTTTCCATTTGGGTTTGGTTTCCAGGGCAAGGGAGGTTTCTGATAAGCAAAAAAAAAAGAGCCAACCCAGCCATTGTATTTCTTAAAATATATTGTGAAAGAAGGATAGAAAGCAAGTCCTTGAAAGGCTGTCCAAAACAAACTAAATCTCTCTAGAATTCTGCTCCCCTATTCTGAGTTTTCCCATATTCTTCAATATTATTAGACTTTTTTAGCTAGTTGGCTCCAGTCAGTTTGAGATGCATTAATACCTCTCCATACATTTGCTCCTAGTTGGTNAAGATATGTAGGGGAAGGGAAAAATGAGCTAAGAGCATAAAGGATCACTTGTCAGTCACTGTGTTCTTCCATAATAAACATACTAAGCCAAAAGTTATTAAAATGGTTAAAAGACAGATGTATCTTTGTTGCTGGATGCAAGAGGATTAAGAGCATATAGGTGATGTAAGTAAATTTGACTCCATATTGACAGTTCAACATATACCAATGAAAAACATGTTGATTGAGTAGCTCATTTTCAGTTTCAGATATTTTTGGTGGACTTGGGGAATAATTCTTCCAAAATTAATTTCTAGGATACACTTAATCCCATTTTCCAGTTGCCTGTGGGAGACAATATGCAAAGCAGGAACAGTGGAGAATGTGATTGGTGAATCTATTTCTATCCCAACTTGTCATTCATATACAGGGTTGCTTCCCACACTGCCAGCAAATAAACAACTCCAGTCATGCCAGTGTTCAAATGTAACTACACTTCTCTTCCTGTCTTCTGGGTGTTAAGCATAAAAATGATTTATTCTTCAGGCTGGGAGTGTAAACTCCAGGAGATGAAGATGACTAATGATGCTGGAGCATCAAGTGTGATGTCCTCTCATGTGGAGGAAATCATGAACTTAGCATGGGTAAGGGATGTGAACATGGGAGATGAGGATTGAGAGGTGGAGAAGCACATCTGAACTTGTGCAGGCATGGAAGGTATTAATTGGTGCTTTTAGGGAATTCCTCAAGTTTCTAAATACAGAGCTTTTTTCCATTTGGGTTTGGTTTCCAGGGCAAGGGAGGTTTCTGATAAGCAAAAAAAAAAGAGCCAACCCAGCCATTGTATTTCTTAAAATATATTGTGAAAGAAGGATAGAAAGCAAGTCCTTGAAAGGCTGTCCAAAACAAACTAAATCTCTCTAGAATTCTGCTCCCCTATTCTGAGTTTTCCCATATTCTTCAATATTATTAGACTTTTTTAGCTAGTTGGCTCCAGTCAGTTTGAGATGCATTAATACCTCTCCATACATTTGCTCCTAGTTGGTTTTCTAATGCCAGTTTTTTTCTGGAATAAACTAAAAATATTCCTGGTTTAAAATCTATTAGACATCTAATGGGCAATATTGTTGCTATTGTGTAAGAAGCTTAATGAGAGAAGGCATNACAGTTCAACATATACCAATGAAAAACATGTTGATTGAGTAGCTCATTTTCAGTTTCAGATATTTTTGGTGGACTTGGGGAATAATTCTTCCAAAATTAATTTCTAGGATACACTTAATCCCATTTTCCAGTTGCCTGTGGGAGACAATATGCAAAGCAGGAACAGTGGAGAATGTGATTGGTGAATCTATTTCTATCCCAACTTGTCATTCATATACAGGGTTGCTTCCCACACTGCCAGCAAATAAACAACTCCAGTCATGCCAGTGTTCAAATGTAACTACACTTCTCTTCCTGTCTTCTGGGTGTTAAGCATAAAAATGATTTATTCTTCAGGCTGGGAGTGTAAACTCCAGGAGATGAAGATGACTAATGATGCTGGAGCATCAAGTGTGATGTCCTCTCATGTGGAGGAAATCATGAACTTAGCATGGGTAAGGGATGTGAACATGGGAGATGAGGATTGAGAGGTGGAGAAGCACATCTGAACTTGTGCAGGCATGGAAGGTATTAATTGGTGCTTTTAGGGAATTCCTCAAGTTTCTAAATACAGAGCTTTTTTCCATTTGGGTTTGGTTTCCAGGGCAAGGGAGGTTTCTGATAAGCAAAAAAAAAAGAGCCAACCCAGCCATTGTATTTCTTAAAATATATTGTGAAAGAAGGATAGAAAGCAAGTCCTTGAAAGGCTGTCCAAAACAAACTAAATCTCTCTAGAATTCTGCTCCCCTATTCTGAGTTTTCCCATATTCTTCAATATTATTAGACTTTTTTAGCTAGTTGGCTCCAGTCAGTTTGAGATGCATTAATACCTCTCCATACATTTGCTCCTAGTTGGTTTTCTAATGCCAGTTTTTTTCTGGAATAAACTAAAAATATTCCTGGTTTAAAATCTATTAGACATCTAATGGGCAATATTGTTGCTATTGTGTAAGAAGCTTAATGAGAGAAGGCATCTGACCTGATAGATGTGAAAATAACAAAGAAATCTTTTTAATAAGAAGTAATTGCTGTTCTGAGCTGCCTATGCTACATCTCTGGTGCCAAGGTGCTTGTTTCCCTGCATTCTATCTGCATTTTGCACTTTCTTGCATTCTCAGCTTGTAAGAAATTCATAGATTAATTTTCTCATTAATTATTCCCCAGATTTCCTCTTGAGTTTTTAAGTTCCACCTATGTTACAACAGCTCATTATCTGTGCCTTGGTTGCACGTGGCACATGTAGCTACACATGCCACAGTTGTAGTAAAATAGGGTTGGTACACAGGTTTTTTGCCACATGTATTTAAACATAATTGTGTGGGATTGAGCTCTTTTTAAACTTACATTAATTGCCTGGGGTTTATGTCAAGTGCTGTGTGTACCTTCTTTCATTTCTTCTTATATACTTAGACAAAAAGTAGAAAAATGAGTGCAAGAGAACTAGGGAAACCAATTCTGAAGCACAGGAACACAGGTCTGACACTCTGCTTGGGAATATCAGACAGAGAAAACCAAATAAGGATTTATATAGTGGGCTAAACACAAAAGGACTATTGTATTTGGAGAGGAAATTTAAATATAATAGGGGAGAAGGGGTATAAAAGGAAATTAAAGAGATGAACTATGGGTCTATTTTTCTATATTTAGATCTTTATGGAATATTGCATTTAAAAGAAGTAATTTTGGGTGTGTTGTATTTTTATCTAGTGCCAGTTATTAGAAGTTGTCAGGCTCCAGAAATCACTCTGTGAAAATTTAACTTCCAGTATTGTTGAAGTTTAACCACTTAATTATTCCTTAGGTTGTAAATCATGTGAGTAGCAGGTAGGGATGTGGGATGGTGAGGGAGTAAAACCATAAGGGATTGGGTACAGTTTGGGGTACTAATGTGACCCAAATATGATCTTCAGTGTTCTTAAAAGTCCTGAAAATTAAAGGACTTAATCTTAATTATTTATATTAAAAATTGGGATGCCACTGTGGGTACTCATATTGTATCTGGAGTTTTGGCAGAGCTTTGGTTTTGCTACAAAACTTCTGCTTATTCAGAACATATTCTGATTATTCAGGAATTTCTTCCTACCCACCAGAGCTCAGGTAAAACTGTCATGATTTTGATTCAAATTCATACTTGAATTTTATTAGGCATGGTTTCACTTTGGTCACAAAATAGGTTTTACTAATTTAATTAGGTCTTGATTGCTTTTCACTGGGTTGTGAAAAGCAGAATGTTTCTGGAGTTTCTAAATGTATTTGTCTGAAGCTTTTTCAGTGAGGGCCTTTGCTTACTGGCAACTTGATCCATTTTTGACTAGAACACAAAACCAAAAATCTTCCCAAGGGGACCTAGGAAATAATGACATTTAGAAGTCCAGTAAATATGAATTCTTTTAACCTAAAGCACTATTGATGCTTTGGAAGGAATAATGTTTGTTTTGTTTTTTATCTTGCCTTTAGATTATATTTAAGTGAGCTTATAATTAAATGCCTTTAGAGAGTGAAACCCAGGGAACATGGATGGTTATAGAAGATTTAAGTGATGTAAACTTAAACTTAAGCAGATATAAACTGCATCTCAACTTGGAAAGACTTCTTAATATTAGTGAAACACAGTTTTTCCTATCTGGGTGACTTTGTAGATCTCCATTGATAGAGCATCCATGTGGATTTCTCTTTTTCTGTGCCATTTACCTGAGATTGCAGCTTTGAAATAGAGCTTTCATTGCAGGATTCCTGTCTCAATAGCCCAGGCAGAAAAAAAAAAAAGAATATTTATAGCCCAAAAGCCTATTTGAAGTGGGGTGATGCGCGGTTTTCATTCCTCACTTACTCTAGCCAAACACGTATTCGTGTCTGTCCCTCAGCTTTAGCTAACATACTTTTGCNATTGATGCTTTGGAAGGAATAATGTTTGTTTTGTTTTTTATCTTGCCTTTAGATTATATTTAAGTGAGCTTATAATTAAATGCCTTTAGAGAGTGAAACCCAGGGAACATGGATGGTTATAGAAGATTTAAGTGATGTAAACTTAAACTTAAGCAGATATAAACTGCATCTCAACTTGGAAAGACTTCTTAATATTAGTGAAACACAGTTTTTCCTATCTGGGTGACTTTGTAGATCTCCATTGATAGAGCATCCATGTGGATTTCTCTTTTTCTGTGCCATTTACCTGAGATTGCAGCTTTGAAATAGAGCTTTCATTGCAGGATTCCTGTCTCAATAGCCCAGGCAGAAAAAAAAAAAAGAATATTTATAGCCCAAAAGCCTATTTGAAGTGGGGTGATGAGTGGTTTTCATTCCTCACTTACTCTGCTTACTCCTGGCTGGAGGAACTGTCTAGCTACTCTTAAATAAAGTAAGTGTGCTCATTTTTTCTCTTGTTGAGCTACACAGCATCCTTTGTTCTTGACTGGCTAACTAACAAGTCCTCATCCCTAAGAGGAGTAAAACTTTTTCTGTTCCTTCTATTGACTTATATATCATTTCCCTGTGAAAATGGTTTTTTTGTTTGGTTTTCTTTTTTTCCTTTCCCTGTATATTTCCATGTCTGAAGACAGCTGACATTAGATATGATATTGCAAAGCTAATTGTGATGTATCATCAGGTAGAATGGTGATTTCCTCTGCAGAAGGACTGACTTTAGTTCCATCTGCAGAAGGCACAACACTGCATTTGTGTTGCAGTAGTTTCTAAGGATGGAGCCTGGATTTCTGATGTGATATGTACTCTACAAACACACAAAGAAAAGCCCTGTGCCCATATTTTTGTCATATATAGTGATAAGATTTTATGTTTGGGTTGTTTTTTGGTTTGTGGTTTTTTTTCAGGTATCCTAAAAAGAGCTTCTAGTTAACTTCTATGGTTATAAATTCCACTATTTACACTGATAATGGTATAAATTTCCTTTGCAGCCTGCGTGTGAACTTGGACATGGGTAAGGCAGCCTATGGATGGATGATTATGAAAGATGACAACATTCCTGGCACAGTTGTTAGAACAAGCACCATCCCAGAAGAGTTGGGACGACTGGTTTACTTACTAACAGATAAAACAGGTATTTCAGGCTACAATTCTGATGTATGACTTATAATCTTTCTAAACTTTATGCTGTTTTTCAATATGTTAATGTAGAGTGGATTTAAACTACTGGGTTTTATTTGTCAGTAAAATTCCAACCCTGTGCTTGAGGACTTAGTAGCAGTTTCAATAGACTTGAGTAGGCTGGTACTATATGAAGATAAGTATTTGTAGTACTTTGATTTATTCCAGTGGGAACACTCCTGCTCTACTACCAGGATACTGGTTGACATTAAGAGTACCATTAAACTTAAAACTACTTAGAATTCTGGGGAGATGTGTAGCCCATGTATTTTTTACCTGAGTATATTGGTAGCTGCTTCCAGTTTCTGATCCTGAGTGCATTTGGTCTCATTCTGCATGTTATCAGAAATGTGAAACATGCAGAATGAGATAGAAACATGCAGAATATTCAGGTGCTGAACAGAATCTGTGAATCCATGGTTGCATTGCCTGGCTGTACATTTGCTCATCAGAGCTGGCTTCCGTACTTTCTCACTTGAATTCTCAGTTCTAGTCATGTGAACCAGTTGCTTCTGTCCTTTTTCAGCCCACGGAAGGCTTGGCTGTCAGGGGAGAAAGAACAGAGCTGGTTTTCTAGCCATCCATCCAAGTGGGTGCTCCTAAAAATCAGGACTAAAACTGATGAAGTTTTTTTTAATATTGAAAACAAAGGGATACCAGAGAACCAGCTGAAAAAAAAAAAATAAAAAATCTTAAACTGTGGTCCAAGCTTCCCTAGAAATGATTGAGAATTAGTTGTTGAGTCTAAGGAGCATTGCATTACTAACATAATTGCAAGGTAGTCCTTTCTATGATTGTAAATTGGGTTTGTGCTTCATCAATAAGCTTTTTGACAAGAAGCGTCCATCACGGCGGCTCTCTCATTTGCCACAGCAGAATAGAAAATGAAGTATCCCAATAATTGCATTATAGTTTCCTTATTGTGGGACAAGAAAGCAATGTGGTCTAATTAGGTTTGATTGGAGTGCATGTTTCCGGTAAGATCTGAAATTAATGATGTTGCTATAGTGACACATCTGCAGCCACCAGGGCGTGAAACATAAAGTAATTCATTCGACAAGAGAAGACATCTGTTAACTGCAAGGATGCAGAGCATATTGACACTGACCAGAAATCCTAGACCTTGGGTGATAAATGAACAAATGATGCTGAAACAGGAGGACAGATAATTTGTACTTAATCTGCTGGGAGAACTTTAATCTTCTCACTGGTTGCATTTGACAATGCCATTGTTTAAAGAACAATGCTGCAGAGGACTCATAAATTTTAAAACTTAACTCAGGGTGCAGCCTATTAAAGCAATACATTAATTCCTTTGTTAGGGAGTTTTTATCTTCATGTAGAACAAAGCCATTACTGAAAACACCCACTAAAACAACAGGTTTTTTAGGACTCACATTTTAATTATAGCATCCATTACCCAAAATGCCCCGTTGTTTGGACTTGAATCAGGTCTAAGTTTGACAGAAAGGCATCATCCTTTCTGGAGCAGGGGGTGCAGTCACTGGGGGGCCATTCCCAGCCTTTTCCAAGGGCACCCAAGCATGATATTACACTTTCTCCAGGGTACAAAAAGATTCGAAGCCTGCAAGAAAAATAAAGATATTTGGCAATATTTTTGGAGTGGTTTTTGTTGCTTAGGATGGAAACCTTCTGCTGCTCGTGACAACTACCAGAGTATTCAGCTAAAACAAACACGTACAGTCTTCCAAGCACAGTTATTTACTAAGGCATGCACCAGTATTTGAGTTCTGTAATTAACATTTTAGCTGGCGTTTGGACCAAATGAGGTACTTAACTGATAGAGTAGTTGAACAGATGCATAGAGCAATAGGATTTCTTATTTTTCTGGGAAAGCCTTGTGGTAGAGGTTGGTGTGTATGGGCTTTTTCATGAAAAGGAGTGTTAGAACAGGGAATTGCAGCAAATGTTTCTGAAAATTAAGCCAAATGTATATTTAATGAAAATATTTATCTGACCTATCTAAGCAACAGCAGAGAAAGAGCAGTCACAAAAAATACTGATGGAGGAACATCTCACTTCAGTTTGATGGGTCTCTGCAGTTCAAGAGGGACAGGGAAATAAATATTGGAGAGTCCAAGGGAGGCTGTGAGGATGCTGAAGGGCCTGGAACATCTCTGCTGAGGAAAAGCTGAGAGCCTGGATGTCAAGGAGAAGGGGCCAGACTCTTTTCCATGGTGCTCTGTGGTAGGACAAGAGGTGATGGCAGCAGGTGAAACATAGGAAGTATAGATATATTCTATATGTGTGTTTACCATGAGTTTTTTCTTTGTAGGTTTTGTACTCAGTTATATTTTTCCCAGGGTTCATAGGAAGACTTTGCATTTCCAGTTTGCTACCAACAGTCTAATTATTAAGAGTTGTGCCCAGTCTCTCTTAAAGTTTCCATAGAAATATTCACCTTTACACTGAATTTTTAGCTGTTTAAACATCTCAAAGTACTCATATTTCAAGAAAAGCCACCCTTTCAATTTCTGACAAAGTTATTAATTGTGCTGTGGATATTTTCTTGCTCTTTTCAGTTTGGTATTTTTAGGTTGCTGGTATTGATCCAAATTACCATCCAGTAATATAGGATCAGAAAGATCTGCATCTGCTTCTCAAAAACAAAATAAAAAAAGCTACTGCTCTGTTGTGAATCACATCTGTTGCCACCCAGGGAATGATGCCTTCAGGACTTTTTCCTTAGAAATTAATTTCCTCTTTGCCTGCTTTACTCTGTGTTTAATGATACAATTGTAGGGGGTGGGGAAAAAGGCTCTTGGCTTCATTAAAGAACGTAGTAAATTTTTCTTCAGCAATTGTCTGCTAACTTTTTGTCAGGCTGTTTTCCTTCCTTGGTACCTGCATTCCAGAGATTCATAGATCATAGATGTTGCCTGTTACTGTAGCTGATCAAAAGTCATGTAGAAGATGCAAATATTGAACCAAAATGTTTATTTATGTGTCTTTACAAACAGATTCTTTTCTTCTTGCCCATTTTTTTTCCCCTTCCTGATTGTTGCAAGATCCTTTTCTACTCAGCTTTTCTCCTCTGCTTGCTGAGAAGGGGTTGGGGGGCACACAGAGATTTTCTGCCTATCTGCCTTTCCCTCACCAAGCACGATTTGGAGTGGGGCTGATTTAATGGTGTCAGAAGAAATAATCTTTCCATATAATAATCATAGGGCTAATTTTGTTTCCTGCTCACTTTTCTCAAGCTGCAATTACAGAACTGGTGGGAAGTGGGTTTGACAGTTGCCTGCTGTCTCAGATTTTGAGCAGCATTTAGTTTCACAACTCCTAGGGTGTGTTTATTTTAATTCAAAGGCTTGGCAAAGCTAAGGGCAGTGTGAAGATATTTGAATGCCTGGAAAGGAAGGGGATGCAGATTTACTTGGAAATTTCTTGCAATAGGCATTATTGAACACAGTGAGTGGGTTTTGGTTTTTAGAAATTAAGATTTTTAGGCATTTATCTGTTAGTAGAAACTTTCACGTTTCTCATGTGCAAACTGGAGATTGGATTTTTTAGTCTAAAAAAAAAATTAGTCAACAGATTTAACAAAAGATCTCAGTAAAAGTGCAGTTTCTAAAGGGAGAAGTAGTAATTTCTCATGGTTTTATATGATTACTGTAAAACCAAAATAATCTCCTTAGCCCTTGTATAAAAGCAACCCAAAATTTCTGCCTTGCTAGAGATCAGGAACTTTTGTCTTCCTGGGTTTTCTCCAGCCGTGGGAATATTCTACTTCTCATGTGAATTTTTGATAATGTTATGCATATTTTGTGAAGAATTTATGCATTTCACTTAAACCTTGGTTTAAATATATATATTAAACTCCATTTACTACAGAAAGAAAAAATCCTCAGCAACATGTAAGGAAAAATGAATGGGAAGTGTAATTTTATTTTATTTTTTACCATTGGAGGGTGAATTTGGAATGATCAGCTAGTGCTGGTAATAGAGGTGGTTTGATAACCAATATTATTGGTACAATAACTGAGATTGTGTCACTGCATGGATATTACCAGGGAGAAGGAGTCAGAGACATCACAAGTTTTATCTGAGGAAGACATGAGACTTTTACAGCCCTTTGAAGATGTATGATGGTTCTTGTCATATTAGATGCATAAACTGGATAGTAACTGTCCAAAAAGTTCTATTTTCTAGATGTTATCTATACAATGCATCATAAATTTAGTCTTCACTCTTCCAGTAGCTTACTGTGTATTTTGGCATACTGGGACAAAGACATGATACAAAAATAGTCTACACAAATAAAATTAAGATTTTCTTATTCAGTTTTAAATTATAGATAATTATCATATGCCCCCTAACAAAAAATATTGCAGAAGCCTCAAGAATGTCACTTTTGCTACCATGTTGTGTGTTCCTTTTTTTTTTTTTATCATCCAATTCATGTATTTTAAAGGTTAAATATCAGTATAGCTTTGTACTATATTAATTTCACTTCAGCTGAGTAACCCTAGAAGAATGTTTTGGGGAGGGCCATCATCAGCTGGCTGTGGGAGGCTGGGTAGTAGCAACCTTTTTTTTTCCTGATGTTTTTGCCTCCTTTGTAATCTGCTACTTCTTTATTTCAGGGACACTTACCCAGAATGAGATGATATTTAAACGACTCCACCTAGGAACTGTGTCCTATGGAACAGACACAATGGATGAAATCCAGAGTCATATTATAAACTCTTACTCACAGGTATCTCATTTCATAAATTCTTCACCTTTAATAGTGAGATTTATTTTTTTTTAACAGCATTGAAGCATTGTTGTTAATGATTGTGTCTAAAAATGTGAGTTGCTAGGAGGGTTCTTTCATTTGTAGGCATCTTTTAATGGATATAATGGAAGGGAAAAATGTGAGACAGCACAGAGATCTCTCTGGATTCTGAATTTCCTCATAATACCACCTCAGNTATATAATTTTTTTTTCCCTACTAGCAGAAATAGGTGTTAACCTGTCTGTGCAGTTCAGTCTTCCTCATGCTGAATGATCCAAGAGTAACCTATTAATTACTGAGACTACAAATCACATTGAAGTGTCCACAAGATGAACAGTAATTATATCTCTGAAGATATTAATCAAGAATAGTCGTTGAAAAGCCACTTTAATTGGCATAACCAAAAAATAAAATAAGTTATTGTCAAAATAAATTTTTTAGTCTTCTATTCAAAAAGTGGGTTTAAAAAAAATAATTGTAAACAGCATAAAACTGAGGGAGGAGAAAAAGGAGAATATTGGTTGAGTGGAATGTTCCTGTGATCATTTTTGATCTGTCTGTGGGTCAGTAGTGGGCTGGAGGAGGAAGATGGAATTCTGCCAGCATCACTTGCATCTCCCATGAAGATCAACTCTTTTTGGTGCTTTCTGCAAACTTTTGTAGTTATAAAAATCACCTGAAACTAGTTTGGGTGTCGTGGGTTGTTCCAATATTCACCACAGTAGCAATGTGAACTGGCAGCCTTGAGCTGGCACAGCAAGGTCTGACTGAGCACCAGGCAGGTTGGAGTTCAGTATCCTACTGAAAGGAATTGCATGATTCCTGGAATTCTTTTCAATTCAAAAATTAAAAATATTACTTTTTTGCTTTGCTGTAAAATTTAATGGGTGGTGCTTAATTAAGTTTTTTAGTAACTGTAACATATTTGACACTGAGAATTTTAAAAGTATTGAAACATGAGGGAAGCTTTTTTTATTTCTCAACTGTAGAAAGAGGTTTCCCAAATCCAGGTTTGCTCTTAGTAGATGATGAAAAGAACTTTCTGGGAAATTATTTTTTTTTCTTAGTTTCTAATTTTTTTTTTAGTCTTTTTTTTTTTCAGCTTTTTCCCTTTTTTTTTCAGCTTTGTATAACACTTCTTGATGTTTAAATAATGCTTTAATTTTCCATGTGTTGGTGGCAACTCTTTAAAAGAGAGAAATGAAGGAGCCTCAGTAACAAAACAAGCAATATTAAACAATTGCTTCAGTCTGAAAAAGTATGGTGAGGTTTTTATTTAATCCATGATAATAGAAGCTGCCAGTTAGCTAGGCAGTGGTTCTTGTGTGACATTGATTTTATCCCTTGTTTGTGTTCTGTTTTATTATTACAGTGGACCTACTAGACTATTGTCATCTTAATGTAACACACAAATCTATTATAACCTGATTATATTTCCCCACTGGAAGCATTTTGTGATAGAGGGCATAATCTTTAATGGAATTTGTGTGAAATTAAATTATACAAGCATCAATAAACATAACATAATTCAGAAGGAGTAAATCAGCTTAATTTATTTGTGGCTGTAATGGCATCAGCATTAGCAGAATGCAAATGCAGAGGTTGAAAGCAGTAGCTGCAAAGCTGTGCCAGATGAGCAGAAAGTTAAACCCTTTATTAGACAACACTGTAATTTGATGGGCAGAATGTTCACGGTTCAGCAGATTGCAGTCAGGAGGAAAAAAAGCATGCTTTCTGGAGAGGGTTTCTGAGTCAAGAGGTTTTCAGTGTGAACAGAAGAGCTGTTGGTAGCAGTGCTGATGGATTGGATGTGCTGCCTTTCAGAACAGCAAACAAACAAAAAAAGAAACCAACAAGCCCCCCCCAACGCATGAAAACCCATAATAAAATATAAAAAATTAAAACTCAAAACTAAACCCACCAAAAACCAACCTGCTTATTCTCAACTAGTTATAACCATCCAGTGCTTTCTCTTACAAAATGAATTCAGTCCTGTCTTGGAGCATTTCTGAAGGGCTAGATTGAACTAGTGCTAGTTAAGTGCAACAGGAATTTGTTCTTCAAATATCTGTCAACTATTATTTTGCATCTCAGTTATTTCATTCTTGCAAGGGCAGATTTCATCCTGCAGCAAAAGCATGCAAAGTGCATTAATTCTCACATTGCACAGGTTATAAATTCCATCAGCAGTGTTTGTATTTTAATGACTCCTCATATTTCTATTTTAATTATACTTTTTGTACTTTTGTTCCTTAGCAATGTGGTGATCTTTCAAATTCAGATATTTAGGTGAAGCTTTAGAAGAATGGGTCATTTTAGAATTTCATGGCATTGGAGTTTCCAACCTCTGATGTGCACAGGTGACAGACTGAAGGACACCAGCAAAGCACCACCCTTGCAGTTTTGGTGTTTCTGATAACATAAATTCTGATGTGAGGAAACCAGATTTTCTGCAGAATCCAGTCAGCCTCTTCACCCTTTTCCCTTCATACCTCTTTTCATCTCCCAGCTTTCAATTGTCTACAGGCAGTGTTAGTGAAATCTTACTTAAAAAGCAGAGTGATGAACCCACAGTTCTACAGGTGAGTAGATGAGGCTGTTTATGGATCACAAAGTGAGTTAACAGGAGGTTATACAAAATATACAACAGGAGGTTATACAAAATATACAACAGGAGGTTATACAAAATATACAACAGGAGGTTATACAAAATATACAACAGGAGGTTATACAAAATATACAACAGGAGGTGATATAAAATAAACTGGCATTACCATTTTTCAACCGTGCTGAAGGGAACAGTGGGAGATAGGTATTAATATTCATTTTTTGTTGCCATTATTGACCTTTGCTTTACTGTTCCCTGTGTTGGGTGTTAAAGGTGCACTCTCAGAGCAGTGGGAACAGCACGAGCTCCACACCATCCAGGAAAGCCCAGGCAGCTGCCCCCAAAGTCCGCAAGAGCGTCAGCAGTCGGATCCACGAGGCAGTGAAGGCCATTGCCCTGTGTCACAATGTCACCCCTGTGTATGAGTCCAGGACTGGGGTGGCTGCAGAAACAGAGTATGCAGAGGTGGATCAGGATTTCAGTGATGAAAACAGGACCTACCAAGCTTCCAGCCCTGATGAGGTTAGTATGCCAAGGGAAAACGTTCCATCGGCCAAAGAATGGGATTAAGGTAAGTTCAGAAGTGCAGAACTGTGACAGTGGTTTGGGGTGTCCCTAAAATTAATGTCATTTATTTGTGTTCTGTTCTGGGCTCCTCAGTTCAAGAGGGACAGGGTAATACTGGAGAGAGTCCAATGGAGGCTGTGAGGATAATGAAGGTGCTGGAACATCTCTGATGAGGAAGGCTGAGAGCCCTGGGACTGTTTAGCCTGGAGAAGAGAAGCCTGAGAGGGGATCTTAGATGTCTGTAAATATCTGAAGAGTGGGAGTCAAGTAGAAAGGACTGACTCTGTTCAGTGGTGCTCTGTGATGGAATGAGAGGTAATGGTAGCAAGGTGAAACACAACTTCCATCTCAGCATGAGGAAAAACTTCACAGTGAGGGTGCCAGAGCCTGGCACAGGCTGCTCAGAGAGGCTGTGGAGTCTCCTCTGGAGACTTTTCAACCCACCTGGATCTGTTCCTGTGTGTCCAGCCCTGGGTGCCCCTGCTCTGGCAGGGGGTTGGACTCAATCTCCAGAGATCCCTTCCAGCCCCCACCATCCTGTGCTGATTTCCTCTACATCTGCAGGAAGGATCTCTTGTTTCTTTGTTGCATAAAAGTGTTTTCAATTAATTGTCTAAAAGGTCAGTGTTCTTTGGGATCAATACTGAATATTGCAATTGAAGTTATGAGGTGTATGTTCCATGTATGAATCATAGCACATACATGAAACTGTGATGGACAGTTAGGTGGGTTAGCTAGAGACACTACCAGTTAAGGGAATGTATAGATTCTTAACAGGAATAAAAAAACAAATAACAAAACCAAACAAAAAAACCTCCAAATCTCAAATACTCTGGTAGAAAAGCTTTTGAGCTTGAAACCATAGCCAGCTTCATGATGCAATTTTGACTGAACCCTAACTATTAAGTGTAGCACAAATTAAAAACCCTATTTCAATAAAACCATGCCTGCGAAATCCAGATTTTAAACAATACCCTCTATTTTCAGTGAATTTGAGTCATTGTTCCAAATAATCCTGGTTTGAGGCCTAAACTGATTGCCTAAAATTCACTCCTAGAAGAGAAAGGTGAAGCTCCAGTTTCAAGATACTGCAAAATAAGCATACAAATTAGCTATATCATTTCATAAAAGCCTGTATTACTTGATGCACTAAAATAAATTGAGGGTTTTGAGATTGGCTTCCCTCTGTAGCACATTTCTTTGTTTCAAAGAAATTTTAGTTCCTGAAGCTTGGATGTCCTGTTGCTGGTGGAGCCACAGTAGTTCAGTCATCCACACAAGGTGGTTGTCAGCTGTGAAGAAATAAGAGTGTATCTGTGTATTTTTCTAGCTCTACAAGTTGATCTCATCTGAGGTAATATTTCTTCCACAAACATCTCACCACAGCATAGTCTGTAATTCTTGGTATATGGTTTACAGTCTAATGCATCAGCACATGTGATATAAACTGTTAGCAATTCAAAGTGCAAGCTGCAGTTGCTAAATATAACAAGTCTGGAACAAGTAAATTTAGGAATGCAAGGAATAAAATGGTCTGTCTTCCTGTAGTGCCAAACTAGCAGCATTACACCCATTTCAGATGCTGTAAACACTGTTCACAGTGTCAAAGGACTGAGGAAATCAAAAGCAATGACTGGTTCTTGGTGATTAAAAAATGTCAGTTGGAAGGCTTTAAAAAAAGAACTCTGGGAAGGACTTGGACACTGCTCTGGCTCAAATCAATAATCCACAGTACTTTATGTGCTGTTACATGGGGTGGCTTGATCTGCATTATCAATTGAGAATGCTGGAGCTGCATTTGTTTATGCCAGAGCTACAACAACAAACTGTATTTACAGCAGAGCTGTTGAATGTTTGATTTGTATTTGGTGCATGTGCAGCTTTTCACGTGCTCATATATTCATATTCTCTAAATAGATCAATATAATGAGCCTGTGAGGTATTACTAAATATCATGAAAGACTGCATGAGCAAGTACTAGCTGTGAAGATGTGGTGATAAGTATGGATTGAGCAAACATTCCCCTTCAACAGCCAGAGGTGAAGAGATGTGCAATAAGAGAGGCTATGTGAGACTTTTTTCTCCACTTGCTCTTCTCTTCCCATGGGGTTTTGTATATTCATTCTTGTTTCATTTTACTTCATTTTCATACTCATTTTCTTTTCTTTCTTTGTTTGGAACCTGAAAAATCCTAAACTGCAATTTTCATCTCATATTTGCTAAAAAAAACAGCTGTAAGCCTTGAGAATTATTCAGAAAACAGTAGGGAATTTGACCTTGGAAAGAGGAAAGGGAAGTTGATAAAGTACTGATATGACAGATCTGGGATTTGGGCTGGAAAGGGAAATGGAAGAGGACATTAGCAGCAAAGAAATTGTTAGTGCTTCAAGGAAGAGAAAGCCCAGGTATCCTTTATTTTTTTTTTTAATCAACTCATACATTCACACTATATCACAGTGAAATGAATAACTTGCATTTCAAAACAGACAGCATGAAATTTCCTTTTTGTTTCTCAGAGATAGTGCTTGAAACAGTAAAATTATCATATTGAACAAATATGCTTTAATATAATGAGACATTGATGCTAAATGGGAGTCTTATAAAAAGATGAAGCTGCAAAAAAACATTTAAACAGCATAAAGATTGCAGCATGACAGCAAAATCCTAATAGATGAAGGACTAGCAGGTCTTTATCATAATTTTTTTTAAGAGTTCTATTGATGCAATGTTTGCAAATCACTGGAGCCTAAGGAAAATAATGTAAATGGTTCATTATTTAGCTTATTGAACTTTCCTGCAGTTAGGTTGACGGATGATGCCAATGTTTCCCAATCACCAAAGTACCATTTTAAAAGCATTTTTTATTGAATAAAGTGCTTTGAATATTGCACCCTGGAGCTTTATTTAGGGAAATGGTTCAATTGATGTTTTCTGTTTAACCTCAGCACTGACCTATCACAACATATTTGGTTAATAAGCAACATTATCATTTAATAGACTTAACCAGTTTATGCATTGTGCTTTCTCAACCTTACAACTCTGTTCTCCGAGATTTTGTTTATGGATCTGGTTTGATTGAAATCTTATGACAGTTGTCTGTTGCATTATGTAATATTGCATGATATCACCATAGTATTGGGTAAGTACAAACTATTCTTCCATGTAGGAGAGAAGCAGTTGAGTAGTAAGTAGACAAACTATACATTTAATGGATTGACTCAGGGAATTCATTGGAAATGCTTCACATCTGTGTGTCTGTGCATCCATATCCAGAGAAAATGCCACCATAACAAGGTATGCACATTTAGAAGTAGGTACATTCATCATAAAATATGTAGAGTAACCTGAGATAAGTAACTGATTTTGTATTCGTAATGTGAACCCTACTTATGCCAGGCTCTTTGTTTCTTATCATAAGTGATCAATATTTCATTTTCTCTGAAAGAGTGGAAAGTTTCATTTGTCTGTCACTTGTCCTCTACAGCTGCAGCATAGCAAACAATAAAAATTCACTGGGAACTCACTGAAAAAAGTGCAGTGGCCATCATAGGTGTGAGTTCAGCTCATCTGTGGAAAGCCAAGCTACCTTAATGCAATGAACAATCATAAAAGGATATAAGCTAAGTAGGTAAAGCAATGGAGTTCAGAGGTCACAGACCCAAGCAATTCAGGGGCATGCTATGAACAGGAGCCCTTGAGGACCTTTGCTCCCCTTGGTCAGAAAAGATTGATCAGTCACAATTTTTAATGACTGCTTACTCTCATAAACCAGCTATTTATTGGTTCTGCTTTGTCCTGCACTGCTACATTCTCAAGCATTTGCAATTCCAGGATTTTGAATATTTAAATACTACCTTAAATTGTGGTCAGTTATTTAATTCCAGTGTTTCTGTCCAGAAACAACAGAGTTGCTAAAATTAATTACAAGGATACAAAGCCAATCATTTAAAAACAGACAGGGAAATGATATGCCCTTAGTGGAGCAGCTTTTGTGTTTACAGAAGTGAAGCTGTAATGTATGAGACATGTTGTATTGTTTAATTCATTTTATTGTGTGTGCTTATTGAAGCAAGACTAATTGTGTTGTTTTGTCAATGTATTGTGAAAAGCAAATCACTCAGTAGCATAAAACCATCACTTTCGTGACCTTTGAGACCCACAAAGAATAACTACTCCATAGCTCCCCTTGAATATTGATCAGCAGGTTTTTCACATGATCAAGCTGTATTTTTAAGTTAATAATTTTATTTTAATCATGAAGCTTCTCCAGGAGAAGTGGTGGGCTGCAAATGTTATCAAATCATTGCTTATAAATATCAACAACCCAGTGCTGATGGGAAACATATGTGAGGTGCTCTTGAACAATCCAAACAAACTGATGGGAGAAGAAATCTCACTGCTTCTTCCCTGTTTCCAAACCCAGTAGCCTTAACTTCAAAATACCACACATCTAACCTTTGGATTCTTTACACAGCAACCTGACTTTGATAGTAAATCCTATTGTCTGAAGTGAAGATGCTCTTAAATACTCTGAAGGTTGGTTACATGAGAATTCTTACAAAATTTCTATCTCTAGCTATTTCTCACCCTACAGATTGCTCCCTCATATATGCCAGAACCATCACAGCCTTTATTTACCACAGAATCATTCATTCAGGTTGGAAAAACCCCTTGGGATCATCCAGTCCAACCATTAACACTACAAAGTTCACCCCTAAACCATGGTTTAAGAACCAAGGCTTCTTCAAGGTGCTTCTTCATCAGCTCTTAACAGTGAGCTGGCCTTGAATGCTGCTGGTTAGACTCCTGGGAAGGACACTGCACTCAGAGCCCTGACAGATTCAAAACCCTATTTAGACTGATTTTTTTTTTCACAGAAATATATTGCTATTCTGTCTTGGTTGATAAAAGGTTATGTTGGAGCCAGGTAACTATCCAATCTCCGTTTCAATTTACCCAAGCTAAGAGTGAGGTGGGTTGTTGGGGGATTTTTTTTCACTCTCAAAATACTGTATTAGAAAAAACCAAACAAAAACCACCCACCAAAATTAGTGGATTAGGTTTCTAAGCTCAGCTAAATTCCAAACAGGCCAGAATTCAAAGGGAGCAGCAGTAGTATGATTGTTTGTTTGTTCCAGTCCTGATTGATGTAGTATCTCCAGCAAGCAAGTCTAGCCTCAGGGCATTTTTTTGGTCTTCTGCCAAGCAGTAACAGCCTCTTAGGATTGATCCAGTCACTGAAGATCTTCAGGATTCAGCAGGGTGTGTCAGATACCTCACGTTGTGGATTTATAACCCTCTGTGCCTAAAGGCAAGGCGAGTTTCATTTTTTCCTGTTGACTCTATCAGGTTTTCTCCAACTTCCCAAGATGCCAAGGAAGGAGAGGTGGTTATTTGTCCTGGGAGCAATGGGATTGCAATTCCCCACACTGCAAACCAATAGGGCAGCCAGATGATAGGTGAATAATTCCTGTTGGTCCAGAGGAAGCTGCAGAAGATGTCAGAGAGAAGTTAGTCACCCTCACAGAGAAATGGCAGGAGAATTCAGAGGTGAATTGGCTTTGAATTGGGCTGTGTAAAATACAGTCCTGTGCTGAATGACTGAATGGCCTAAAGCCACCTAACACCACTCCAGTGAGGAGCAAACTCCTGCTATTTGGTAGGGAAATTCTTAATTATTTCATTCTCAGAGCTTAAAGTTGTGCACCAGCTCCCTGGCAAAGGCTTTAATTTAGACACCCTGGTGTTTTAGTTGTTGCTATCAACATTATTCTCACAGTAAACCCAAAGCACAGCACTCAGTTGCTAGGAAGGAAACTGACTCTGTCCTACCTGAAACTAGGACACTGGGAGAAAAGCTAAATAAAATCCACAGAATTTTCAGATATGTTCCTAATGGGGATTCAGAAAATTTGACACATTTATTCTGTGTGTGTTAGGAATTTAGTGGTTATACCCAAAAAACATCATTAGAATGGATTGTTTATTTTTTTTTTTTAAGAAATATCATCATTAGATTTTTAAATATACTTTTTTAAGAAACAAAATCATTAGAATTTTTTTTTTAATTACTGGTTTTTTTTAAGCAAACTGGTAGCATCACCAGTAAAGACACTTCTGCTTGTCCAACATTTGCTTTTCTTTACCTGATTCCATCCACTGTGTCAGGCTCTAAAAGCCACATTACCTGGCATTCTCTGGGTTCTTGATGCACACACACTAGATTGCCAGCCCATTTTAGTGCAAGGTTTCAGAAACGTGAAGAAGAGACAAAAATCTGTTTGTGGAGGGGAAGCCTCATGGAGAGAGACTTGGGTAAGAATCCTCTTCCTGAACTGTGTGTAGCCAGGCATTCAGTTTCTATTCCATTGTTATGATTTAAAATTCAGATTTTCATGCCACTTGTGAAATAGATTTGAATGTAATATAATGTACTTTTAAAATGTATATATTCTGAAAGCTTTGGATATTTTAATGGTTGTGATGTGCTGGCTGCTGTGAAGGTCCAGCTGCTCTGATTCATTCTGAGTGATGAGAGTCAAACCTCATGTGTTGCCCTCAAGTTTGTTCAGTTGCCTTTTAGGCATCTATTTGACTCTTGAGCCTTATTGACTATTTCTGCTATGGTATTTGCACTGATCAATTAAAAAAAAAAAAGCAGTTGTGTTTAGGCCAGGTATAAGAATCCAAAATGACTGTGCTGCAAAATGCTAATTGAAATGGTAGGTGAAGCCAAGCATAAAGGAAATAATAAACAGATGTGAGTCACCAAATATAGAACACTTCAGCCCTAGCTGTAAAGGGACACAAATGAGATGATAGGGTATTAGCAGAAAGATGCAATTTACAGGTCAGAATCTAATAGCAACCTTTCACTGTGAAAATTGAAAATTAACCTTGTGAGTATTGGATCATTTGCAGCTTGTATGGTACTGTTATTGAAGAAGAAAAATCTCTAAAAAGACTTCCTGTGATCATTTCTTTTTTGTTGTTGAGATTTGCAAATGGTGCTTTTCAAAGTGTGTTCTTTTCTCTAACTGCATTTTGCTGGGTTTTCATTTGGTGATGCCTGACACAGATTGCACTGCTAGGATTTTTAGGGATTCACACAGCACATTTTTTTTTCCCTGGTTTTAATTTTTTGGAGCAGC